>JAVYIG010010560.1:0-68140 GCA_035222895.1 Strongylocentrotus droebachiensis | reverse complement strand
AGGAAAGAAAGGAAAAGAAAGAAAAGAAAGGAGGCAAGAGCCCTTTGTCCCCGTTTCCCTCTTTTCTTCTTCTTCCTCTTCTTTCATTCCTTTTATCTTCTCTTTCCCTTTCCTTCTCTCTCTCTCTCTCTTATTTATTTTTTGGCGGGGGGGGGGGGAGGGAGGAGGCAAGAGCCCTTCGCCCCCGTTTCCTCTTTTCTTATTCTTTCCCCTTCTTTCTTTCCTTTTATATTTTCTTTCCCTCTCCCTTCTCTCTCCCTCTCTTATTTATTTTTTTTGGCGGGAGGGGGGGGGGGGAGGTAAGAGCCTTTCGCCCTTCCCCCGTTTCCCTCTTTCCTTCTTCTTCTTCTTTCTTTCCTTTTATATTTTCTTTCCCTTTCCCTTCTCTCTCTCTCTCTTATTTATTTTTGGCGGGGGGGGAGGGAGGAGGCAAGAGCCCTTCGCCCTTCCCCCGTTTCCCTCTTTCCTTCTAATTATTCTTCTTTCTTTCCCTTTCCCCTCTCTCTCTCTCTCTCTCTCTCTTATTTATTTTTTTGGCGGAGGGGGGGGGGGGAGGTAAGAGCCTTTCGCCCTTCTCCCGTTTCCCTCTTTCCTTCTTCCTCTTCTTTCTTTCCTTTTATCTTCGCTTTCCCTTTCCCTTTCCCTTCTCTCTCTTATTTATCTTTTGGCGGGGGGGGGGAGGAGGAGGCAAGAGCCCCTCTTTTCTTCTTATTCTTATTCCTTTCCTTTTTTATTCTCTTTCCCTTTCCTATTTATTTTTTGGCGGGGGGGGGAGGCAAGAGCCCCTCGCCCCCGTTTCCCTCTTTTCTTCTTCTTCTTCCTCTTCTTTCATTCCTTTTATCTTCTCTTTCCCTTTCCTTCTCTCTCTCTCTCTCTTATTTATTTTTTGGCGGGGGGGGGGGAGGAGGGAGGAGGCAAGAGCCTTCGCCCCCGTTTCCTCTTTTCTTATTCTTTCCCCTTCTTTCTTTCCTTTTATATTTTCTTTCCCTCTCCCTTCTCTCTCCCTCTCTTATTTATTTTTTTTGGCGGGAGGGGGGGGGGGGGGGAGGTAAGAGCCTTTCGCCCTTCCCCCGTTTCCCTCTTTCCTTCTTCTTCTTCTTTCTTTCCTTTTATCTTCTCTTCCCTTTCCCTTTTGTCCTTCTCTCTGTCTCCCCCATCAACATAGTAATAACGAAAGAGACCACTTTGTAATCAAGACCATTCCATTTTATCTAATACATTTTCGATATACTTAAATTGGCAACTATTACCTTCTGTCCGAGATCCTCATTTTAAACGACTGATGCGAAAGACTAGTCGACGCACCCTTTCGAGAAAAGCCCCCCCCCCCCCGCTTTTATCGAAAGGGTGTGTTTAAACGGTACTCCGCTCTCAACGCACCCTTTCGAGAAAAGCCCCCCCTCTTTTATCGAATGGGTGCGTTGAGCACGCCACACCGCGCCGCATCGCACCGCACTCTTTCGATGAAAGCCCCTAGAACTTGATTATATAAGTGAGGCTTCTGAATTACAGAAGGGAGATTAGATAGAATACAGATACTAGAGAGAGATATTATTTTATATCTCGAATTCTAGACATTATAATTGTGATAATTGTCTTTAGTATCTACGATGAATAAACGTTTCTTACATTGTATCAAGAATTAGCACAGTATCTTCATTATGCTCCTCGATCGTCTTAACAAATACCGATCCCTACACGACACTGGATCCAGATCTTATTTTGTATGTACCACTCGATCGATATAGCCTACATCATTTCTGGAGACATACCATGCCCTACACAACATACGTTTCTTTTGATTTTACTTTGGGGGGGGGGGGGCATTTCAAAGGAGGTAGGATAAAAGTTCTTAACCACACCATGTAAACACATGTTTTAGACTTCATATCATGTCTGTCGCACAATTTCAAGGTAGTCCACCTAGAAATTGTGCCTTGATACAACGACCTTTTACAACATCCCATGTCTTAACCCCCCCCCCCCCCCCCCCCCCCCCCCAAAAAAAAAAAAAAAAAAAAAAAAAAAAGAACCGGGGGTATCTAGATCGGGCAAAGTAGGTTTATGAGACATGGAATGTTGTAAAAGGTCTTTGGGTATCAACGTGATCAGGGGTAGCTAGGTGAGAGTTCTTTACCACACCATGTAAAAAGTAAATGTTTCAGACTGCAAATCATGTCTGTCGCTGGGAATCAGGTCTTATTATATCAAGAAGTTTTCGGTAACTTCTTGATTATATGTAGTATTTGACCAATAGCTTAATTTGGTTTCTGCATGAGAACGCATTATAATATTTATTGGTTGCCAGGCTTTATATTACCATAAGAACAGGAACTGAGAGAGAAGTATCATTAACAAATTATGAAATTGCATAATCTGACATCACACTATCTACTAAAACGGTCATCTGCTTGATGGTAGCACCTACTCGCGATTAACTATATTTGTTATCTCACTAAATTAGCGTTGCTAAAGAGAAGACAGCCCTTAGCGACCCAAATTACCGTTTCAGCCAATATCAAGTTGTCAACTTTAGAGCACTGGTAATGAACTTCGTATTCGGATATGATATTAACCATACATATGGACAAATAATCAAAAAAATTCCAAGTCAATAGTCAGCAAAATTCCTTAAATATTGAAAAAAGTGAATGTTGGGGGAATTCACATTTTTAGAAAAATGGCCTGGAGCACTGAAAATTTGCATGTATACCGTACAATGCTAAAAGGTATATTACAGTCTCATAAATTATTGAAAGTAAAATAAAGCTTACCATTTTGTTTGAAGAAATAATCACTAGTGAAGAATGTTGCACATTAATTGATCAGCTAGACTGGTTCATCTTTTCCAAGTGACGTCATGGCCCGAGACTCGGAGAGTCCCAACACACCAACAACATGAAGGTTTGTTATTCTTCGTTGGGCAAAGATATAATCGCGGTGCAGGTACAGGTGGTAATTGTGGCCATGCAATGAAAAGCATCCATGGTATTACTTTGAAGATCTCAATCGAGTCATTACAAGAAACTAAAAGAATATACAACGCCTATCTGTTGATGCATGTGCAGTAGTGCTGTAGTACCGTCCTGTCTTTTCGTACGGGGCCTCGGGAATCTCTCAAAGCGTCCACGTATTAGACTAGACCTTGAAATGAATGTCCGACCGCGAGTCCGCCGGATACTACGCCAATAGCACATAGCGCATGCACATATAGCTCTATATACAACAACACGCGGTGCATAGAGGAAGCCTAGGTCTGTCCCATTTCATATTAAAAACTTAATTCGCTTAAAATACAACTACCCGAAAGAAATCTGATCAAGTTCGCATTAGCATAAGTATAGTTTGTTTATTCTTGTTGATTTCTCCCCTTCTTCTTCTTCTTCTTCTCATCCTTCTTCTTCTTCTTCTTCTTCTTCTTCTTCGTCTTCGTCTTCTCCGTCTTCTTCTTCTTCTTCTTCTTCTTCGTATCCGTCTTTTTTTTTTCTTCACGTTTGTCTGCCACCGGGTTCCTTTTCACACTTGGACCCCCCCCCCCGACTTAACATAGGCCTATATATCAACATGATTTGTTTGTGCCGCTCCCCCTCCCCCGCCCCCCCCCCCCCCCCCACCCCACACACACACACACCAACAAATTTCCATCACTATACTTAAACAAAATTCTGTTATAAGAGGCGGATCTGTGATAAATAAAAGAGGGTCCGATATTCCTTTAAAAATGCTGACAAGCCAAGGGTGCGCTTTTTTTATACTTGTGCCCTCCCCCCCCCCCCCCCCCCTTCCTAAATCAGCCAGATTCTCCGTCCACCTGTCTGGTAGGGCAAATAGGCGAGAACAAGGCCACAAGATCATGCGATTTAGGTGGAGGTCAATTGTAGTTGGCAGCGCGGGGAACTCACCTGGAAGCGTTCAACTTTTGAATGTAAACAGTTCGTTTACGAAATTCCCCAAAGTTATTTAAAGAGAATCGAATATTAATGATAATTTGCGTAATTTATTCGGCTTACCTGCGTGCAGACTGATCATGCTATTTACATGACCTCCATTAGAAAGGTCGATGAAAATTCCCCACTATTCAATTCAATTCAATTCAATAAATGTTTTATTCAAACATGCCTCGCAGCCAGTGGCTGAATCGTGCATGTGTACAATGACGGTAGTAAATTTAACAAAATGTATTTACATGTATCGCATGTATAGCCATAATCTACACTTTCCCATTAAACAGCTTAAAATTGATCAAATCGGATCATAATAGCGAACATATATAATAATAATAATAATAATAATAATAATCTTTTTAAAGTCCACTCCAAATTTTATTAAGTTAAACCGAAAATGGAAATTCTTTTTGCCCGATTGATCGTGAGCCCGGCAGTCAGCTTGATTGCCTTAATGAATTACAGCGTCCCAAACGTAAAGACAAACGTAAATCCTATCAGTAAGATTCCGTTATTAAAAAAAATAGAATTGAAAAAAATACTTTTACAAGAGTGTAAAACACTATTGATAAAGAAAGGGGATTAACTATTCAACAAGCAGGATCATGGCCCACAATCAATTATAAAATAAGCCTGACATAACTTGACCTGATTAGTAAGGACAATTTCAACTAAAAGAAAGAATAGAGAAGCAATTCTTATTGCACTTACTGCCACTTAGTGTACTACATCGCTATTCAAATACACGGTTGATGGGAATTCCCACCATTTTGCGGTGTGTATGTGGGTCCTAGCGGGCAAAAAGGGTCTACAATGTTCTCAGGCGCATGCGCGCTTTATCCATGTGCGGGAAATACCCACTTTTAAAGGTGTAGATCAGCCTAACATCGAAATAATTTGAACAAATGCAGAACAAAATCACGGATTAACTGAATTAAGAGAAAGGGTTGAAGAATAAGATATACTAGATCATTTATTTTATATATCCCAACAAAATGTGTCTTATCTTTTCTAGCTTCTAATTCATTGTCAATGTCCATGTAATATTCATGTCCTTCGTATTGTTGTTGATGGCCCAATTTTATTGCCATTTTCCAATGACAATTATGTTAAATACATATGCCAGTGGATGTGAAATATAGGGAGCACTATCATTAATTAATTGCATTGGAATCAAGTGGCAAAAACGTGACTTCTAACTTCAACTGCAGTTATTGGTATCAAAAATTCAGATTAATTGCTCTATATTCTGCCCCAAATAATCACCATATGTCATACCTTCTTTTAGCAATTCATTTGGTAAATTCGGACCAATATTTACCAAAAAGTCTTTAAATCGATATCAAATGCAGACGTAAGCTGCACATTTTTCTCCATTAAAGGGATAGTTGAGTTCTGTTTTCAGACCGCAAATGTCTTCAAAGTACATGGTTATTGCTCTTATTCTTATCTATGACAATTCTAGTGCCCTTTTAGAACCTAAAATTGCTATGAAGGTAATTTTAGACCCCAAAATGTGTGAAATTTAGCCAATACGATCATACCAATTCAGCTCCACTTTTAAAAAAATACGGTGACCGTTTATTAATTATTTAATTTTAAAATAACAATACATTGGCTGGTTGTGCGTATTAAAACCAACACGAAAATGCCAACAAAAAAAGCCAACATCGGCATTGGCTGAAAAACGACGTAAAAGGCGCTATTTAGTTTTTTTCAACGGCTTTTTCAAATTATCTAATATTTGTGGTGGTACACAAGTCTTAGAAATCGTTATATTTATGGATATTTCAGCCGTCTCTGAACCGATTTTGATCAAACAAAGATGATTTTTTCATTTTTTCATTATCTCACAAAAAAAATATTTTGTGTAGCGCCCTCTGCAACAGAACTCAATTATCCCTTTAACCTGTCTAAAAAGTCTATCCACCTCACCACTTCTCGGTGATATGTCCTTTCTAAATAACACTTCATTGATAATGGCCCATGTTATATTCATGTCCTTCGTAATATTATGTAGTTATTTGCAATAGTAATTCCTTTGTGCATTTTTTTAGTATAGTGGTCAGTAAATTTCTATACTCTTTGTACTTATCAACAAGATCCTAACGTTGAATTGAATTGTATGTTTTACGCTAATAAATGTTATGATCCCTCTAAAAAAATACATGTCATACGACATTCCTCAGTCTCTGGAAGCGGGGAAAAACAAATAAAAAAGGTCTATAATTATAAATACCCATGTTCTCAAGCGCATGCGCTCTTTATCCATGTGCGGGAGATGTGGGAATACCCAGTTTTAAAGGTGTATATCAGCCTAACATCGAATTAATTTGAACAAATGCAGAAGAAAAGCACGGATTAGTAACTGAATTAAGAGAAGAGAATCATAAAGAATAAAATATCATAGTACTAGATCATTTATTTCATAGATCCCAACAAAATGTGTCATATTTTGGCCAGCTTCCAATTCATTGTCAATGCTCTCATGTTATATTCATGTGCTTCGAATTATTATGTAGCAAATTGCAATAATAATTCTTTCTACCTTTTTTTTTTTTATAGTGGTCAGTCCATTTCTGTTCTCTTTGTACTTATCAACAAGACCCTGAAGATGATTTGGAACAATATCTCTTGAATACATCGCAGTTTTTACACGAATAGCTTTTATGATCTCTCGAGATATCCATCTCGTACGAAATTACCCAGTCTGCGCAAGCGGGCAAAAAGACTTAAAGAAGGTATAAAATATCCATGTTTTCAGGCGCAATGCACTCTATGTCCATGTGTACACGTGCGGGAGACCTGGGAATACGCACTTTTAAAGGTGTCTTTACGGCCGGCTTTTTTTTTGGGGGGGGCGACAGCCCCCAACCCCCCCCCCCCCCCCCCCCCTGGCTAAGCGCCTGTTTAGAGAAGATATTCATGAAAAAAAAATAATACTAACTCATTTATTTCTATATAGATCCCTGCAAAATTTGTCAAATCTTGCCGAACGGTTCTTTGAGTATTTTGTACGGATTTGTTTGCTCTATGACAATTTCCCCCAGGACAATTACCCCCAAGGACAATTACCCCGAATACAATTACCCCCGGAAAATTATCCATTTGGACAATCCCCCCCCCCCCCCCCCTACCCCCCCCCCCCCCCCCTGGAAAATCTCCGCCCCCCCGAAAAAATTCACCTTTATAACAACAAACTTATTTTCAGGGTGGGCTTCCCCTTTTAATGAAAAGTGGGTCAGTTATTTGGTGGGGGGGGGGGGGTGGTATTTTTCTAGGAGTAAATATCATCGGGGGTCGTTGTTATTGGGGGTAATTGTCCTGATACGAGATTTGTTTCTTCAAATACATTAAAGAATCAAATTTTGATGAGGCCTATAAATCCAAATTCAAATATTCTATTTTTTTTAAGTCCTAAAATAAATGGGGAAAAAAATTAAGAAAAAAAGTAGCAAAGATATGAACATCTATTTGGGTTTTGGTCGTTGTAGCTATACACAGCAGACTATTACAGCAAACTAATTTGCCGTTTACACACAAGGGGCAGTGGAGCGCCTTCAATAGTGGGGGGGGGGGGGTCAACAACAAAACGGGGCACTTGCAAAGGGAAACTCAAAGCAAGAATATAGACATTTTAGACATTGGGATATATCCCTAAAGTGTTATTACATTATGAGGGATGTTTTCAATATTTGTACATCTCTTTACATGGTCGAAGGTACTGCTTAAGCATCACACTTTGCAGTAGGGTGTGATGGCATGAATATTCATTTACGAACACAAAGTTTGAGATTTCTGAGGTCGCAGTGCAAATTATTAAATATTATAAAGAGGAAATAAACAATCCTGATTGGGTTTTGAGCACAATCCAATTATAAACGTCTGAATTGGACATTTAATAAGAAAAATAATTATATCAACTATAAATGCGAGCGAACGTAGCGAACAAGGTTGGGGGGGAATTAATTAAAGAAAAAGTTGCTCTAAGTCGCTTTATGGACACAGCGTAGGCCTACCGCTCGAAATCTCCCTCTCTCTTTCTCTTTCTCTCTCTTCCCTCCTGTCCTATCCCCACCCCTATCAATCTCTCTTGTTCTCTCTATTTCTTTTCTCCCTCCCCTTTCCCACCCTCTCTATTCATCCCTCTCTCTCTCAGCATAACTATCTTTCCCACATCGTTTCGCAATCACAGAAGGCCAACCCAAAAGTGTACAATATCACCAACAGCACTTTATCATTTAGCAAACTTTTATTCATCAAAATGGGTTTCAAAACGACACAAATCGTTGACTGCAGTTATGAAAGCAGTGAATTTCTACTTTGACATAATGTATGACACTTTTAGTTCAATATGAATGAAACATGTGAAACGACTGATAGAAAAGAACAAAAAGGAACAACAGTAGCTAAAAGAGTAAAAACACGGTTTCTTTTGGAAAGAAAGAGAAAGACAAAATACCGCATGGTAGGCATTTACCATGTTTAAAGTCACTTAAGTTTTCTCTGACCTAAATTGTTACCATAACACTCTTATTTCTTTCATTTGCATATCAAAGTATTACTTATGAACTGAGAAAAAGAGTAATAAAAGCGACAGATACTTGCCGTCACAAAATGTAGAATATACATTGCAATCGTAATTAATTCATACATAATCATTTTATTATCATACAAAATATCGTTCGTAATCATTTCTCTCTCGCGTGCTTAACAAAGCTTTATCAGGATTAATAAACTTATTGAATTGCAAGATAAAAAAACAAACTTATCACCAATATACAAGCAAATAGTTTCCCCGAAATGGCTTATTAGCTATAGTGCATAAACATGATACTCAAGAAAACGTATGTGTGACTACCATTGTACGGAAGCCTAAAGAAACCTCATACATACTTGAGGCGAAGAACAAACTCTATATGCAAAACTATATATAAAACAATATACAAAATGCTTCACGAAAAATATGACGTTGCACCATTCTTGCATACATATCAAAATATTATTACATGAATGTAAACATAACATTTTCTTCCCATTACATTTAACTCGAAAACAAACAAACAAATCTCGTAAAACAATCGTCATATACATCACAAATTTCGACTAGGCTTATAGTCTCAATATTCAAATTTTCGTACAAAACATGGAACAAAAATATCTGAATTCCAGAATTAGATGACATTTATTTCAAAAAAATTATGTTGCTCATTTTGGTGATATTTGACGCATGTTGCACGTGAATCATTGGTGTCAGATATATGAAATGAATATCACGTGAAAAAAAAACATTATTTACAAGTCTTGTAACATAATCATTACAACAAACTGCAATGTTACCTTGTTACAAACTATCACTCATATATTTTGTTTAATCAACTACAACAGTTTCTGTTGGTATGATATTGTTTTAATCATTGACATACTGTGTTTAATAAACATTTCTACAAGTAAAAAGCAAATGTCCGTGGTCGTTTCAAATATCAAACTATGTTATGTATGGAAATTTGGAAAAATGTATGCAAGGGTAACAACTAGTGTATAAATGGAAAATGAAGAATTACAGTGTTCTCCAGGTAATTAGAATGATCAGTGTAGCGACAATCAAGAAAACAAAGGAATCTTCAAAATATCACGAAAAATTCTCCATCATAATATATACATACTCGTTAGTAGACGATACAGGTGAACATGTCGGTGTGACAACAACAATAATAATTTAAAAATCCATCCATAAAGGCATACAAAACTATACAAAGGGGATTATACTTTGGAGAGGTTTGGCATAAATACTCTCAGTATTATGTAAAAGCATTTTCAGTAACATTATATAGGCTATGTAAAATAGAACAATAATTTAATAACAGTCATCTACTGTTTCAATCTTGAACTAAACCTTGAACTTTGAACTTTGAACTTTAATATTTGATCCAACTTAACAACACGTTAAGCAACTTTCTTGACGTGGTAAATAAGGTGAGCAATGAAAAAGCTAACGATATTCGAATTTCTTAAAATAACGGTAAAATATTTCGTGGAAATATCAAACCAACATTGTATTTTTATAATATTTGCGGTGTATTTTGCTTTTGTCTATTTTGTTACTTACTCATCAGCACATATAATATATATACACAAATCAAGAAATACAACAAATAAATAACGATCTTCTTAACAGTTAAATCATATTTGTAACATAATGCATACAATTTCTTGAAAATCGTGAGCGTCCTATACATTAGTGTACGTGGAAAACAAAGGAGTCTTCGGAATGTCTTAAAGATCACAGGCTATTCTGTTCGAAACGAAACGGCTACATGCATGTGCAGTGGCGTAGACAGTAATACCGATCTCATCACATGCCAACTTCTCGTCTAGATTCAATGATATTCTAACTTGCAATTCATGCCATTATCAATCGTGGTTTGAATAAATCAGCGGTAAACTCTCGTGCGCGATTTTACTAATCCTTGTTTTATATTATTGTTTTCAGTTGTGGCTCGTTCCGATCTGACGTCGAATTTAGAGATCTCCGGAATTATTGCTTGAAAATTATTGATCTAAATAAATTTGCGTAGAATAAAATAAAATTACTGATGAAAATAATTACGTTCCTAAAATTCTTTAGAGGAGATACTATATAAGTTTCAAACTCCACACACTCTTGCAAGCACCAATAATTCTTCAAGCCCTTGTGAAAAGTGGAAGAGAGAAATACATTAGAACATTTCCTTCACAAATGCCTACGACAAGCTGCTAAATGACCAGACACCACAATGAAGTGAAGGTGGAAGAGACGTTGAAGACCTCGGCCCCGTCTTATAAAGAGTTGCGATTAATCCAAATCAATCGCAAGTTTGCAGTACCCTATCTCTTATGTACATAGTTGCGAAGGATATTAACTCTTTATAAGACAGGGTTCAGGTAGCAGTAGCAAATATGTTATTTCGTAATGAAAAATACACCCACCAGCCAAGATGTTTGCAAGCAAGCTAGCCGCATACTCGGATATGACGTAATTCTGGCAACTTGCTGCCTGGATATGAGGTGACGGGCCGGATGCCTATTAGATGCGTTCAAAAAAATGAGGGGAGCTTGACCCCATCCCACCGCATCTTACGGTTATTAGTGAGGGGATGCGAGTGCATGTTCTGATTCCAACTTTCAAGTATATAGTTTTTAGAGAGTGATACCAGTCTATCATTTGAATCCAGGTCTGTTATTATCTTACACATAGCTGGTTATTTTATTGCGCCAAAATACCTATCTCTACATATTTAAAGAATTATGAAAACTGCTGACTTGGAACTTTCTTTAAAAAATGTCCATAAATATGGTTTATATTATATCTAAATTCGAAGTTCATTGGTTTTCTAACACAAAAAGTTATAGCGCTCTAAAGTTGACACTTTGATATGAGCTAAAATGACAATTTTAGTTACTAAGGGCTTTTATCTCCTTATAGCTATGGTAACATAGTGAGATGAAAAATAGAATATATCGCGAGTAGATGCTATCATCAAGCAGATGGCATTTTTGATAGGTAGTGTGATGTCAGATGATGCAGTTTCATCATATTTTAAAGATATCTCTCCCTTATTCCTTTATGCATGGGTGTTTTTTGAATATTTTATTACTATTGCATGTTGATAGATTTTATTTCATTTATGCTCGTTTCTTTCTTTATAATTATTTGTACAGGGCCCCTCCTAGTAAGTATTGTTTTCTTAGTGGTCCTTCCAATTTATATTTTTGTTAGTATTCATTATGTAAATATTATGTTTTCATTGGAAGAAAAAAAAAATGAAAATAAAAAAAAATAAAAAAAATGAATAAGGCACCGTTATTATCGGGGGCAGAGACCGGTTGTGCTCCCCCAATCTGCCAGTGTGATAATGATACTGCAAGTGCACATGTTTTTATAATTGTCAATTTCCCGAATAACATGACGGCATGTGATTGCGCAACCGTTCACATTGTCATCGCGTGAGAATTATGGCATTGCGAAATACATGCCCATGTATCAGAATGAGTCACTTGCGATTATACAGGGCGTTTCAATAAAAAGTTTACCCAACTTTGGTAGCTTCTAATTGAAAAGTCATAACCAATATGACTTTGAAATTGCTTTCTTAATGAAGAGTAACTAATTGTCCAATGATACCCTATTCATAATAATTGCAGCCACGGGTGAATAAGCACCAGGGTCTTTAAAAAGTGTTGTCAAAATCGCCTTGTCCCAAGTTTTGGCTTTAGGGGCAATATTGGTCAGGCCATATGCATGCGTTTCTTTGGTCTTAAATCATTTTAAAAGTTAAATTGTGCCTTGTGCTTCATTGTTTAAAATGAGGCAATGTAACTAAGTTTTCACAGAACCTTGTTGGAATCGACAGGATAATCTTTAATTATTTTAAACAGCCTATATAATAACTTCTCGTCTCATGATATCTAAGTTCTCTCTGCTCACCTGTCCACTGCGCCATTTCACACGCGTAAGGAGCATATTAAAGGTGTTTATCTCGAAAAGCGATCGAAAACTCAAAGGTTACTGAACCCAAATGCAAGAAGGAAGATTTATGATGATACATATCAAAGAAATTGACAACAGACTTTTATTTTAAAAAGGTAACATCCCTGATAAACTGATACCCATTTTGTATCACTCAATGAGAAGCTTACCTTAAACAAGGGATGCGAATGAAGGCAAGATTGTAATCATCATAACGAAGACAATATCATAAATTTTGCTTGTAATAAGCATTTTTTTGAGTTTGAGTTAATGGTAACACTTTTTTTTGAAACTGCGTAATAGTCAATGTAGATAAAGAAGCATTTGTTTTGGAATGAGATAACACACATAATGGATTTTGACCCACAATCATTGCTTCAGCCCGAATTTGGTACAAGAAGATTTTGACAATACTTTTGGAAAAGCCTGCTGTCCGGTCACTCTTGGCAGCCCAATTATGAAAATGGTATAATTAGACATGGGATTAGTTCTTCGTTACAAAAAATTTAAGGTGACACAGGTTATAACTTTTTAATTAGAAGCTACCAATATTGGCAAACATTTTTTGATACGCTCTGTATTGCTACGTTTCTGATCAGGAAGTTCATTGTATTGCTAAATGTACATGGTTATATGTTCACGGTCACATTAAATGAAGTCGTCTGTTTAGAGCCAAAAGGGCATTTATTCCTTTTTTTTCGGGGAGAGAGGATGGGTACAGAGATAGGTACTGGTATCATCTCGTAAATCTCATTCTGCTCTTTCTAACGCATTTGATGAAACTCTATGTAGTTTTTGGATTAATTGCAATGTTTTCCAATCTACAATCAAATGTTAGGCTACCCGGTCAGACAAAACAAACCGAATCGAAATTAGTTGCCGAGTAGTGGAGCATTTTATATATTTTTTAAAGGTGATATTTAAAAAAAAAGTGAACGAAATTGGTTGCCGAGTAGTGGAGCATTTTTTTTGTTTTAAAGGTGAACGACATCGATTGGAAGAAAAAAAACATTACTTCATTTCTTCATCGACAGTTGGAATATTTACACGAATTTTTTTAAAAATTGTAATAAAGGCCTCTGTGTGAAAAAAATATTTGAGATAGTAAGAATCGCACCCAGGAACTATCCATAACGTTCTTACGGTTAGTCCACATGTCTTGTAGGAGTGCTTTTGAGAGTCAAGTGTTAATTGTCAAGTGTTAATTGTCAAGTGTCAAGTGTTAATTGCAATTATTATTAACAAACATTTTGTATTTTTTATGTACAAAAGTTGTAGCATTGGCAGCAAGTGGCCCTGAGCAATGTTCGCATGTACCTTACAATCCCAAAGGCATATTACAGTCTCATAAATTATTGAAAGTAAAATAAAGCTTACCATTTTGTTTAAAGAAATGAACGCTAGTGAAGAATATTGCACATTTATCGATCAAACTGGTTCATCTTTCCTGATTTTACGGCCCGAGATCGACTCCGAGAGTCCCAACACTCCAACAGGAAGGTTTGTTTTATTCTACGTTGGGCAAACATGAAGCGCGATGCAGGTGGCAATCATGACCATGAAATGAAAAGCATCCATGGTTACTTTGAAGACCTCGTCGAGTAATTACAAGAAACTAAATGACTACATAACGGTGATGCGCGGGCTGTGATATCGTCCCGTCTTTTCGTATTGGGGGTCTCGGGAATCTCTCAAAACGTCCATGTAAGACTAAATCACCGAATTAAATCTCCGAGTTCGCCGGATAAGGCATAGCACATGCGCAGATAAATGCAACAACATGTAGTGCATGCAGGCATATATAGAGACAGCCCCGGTCCCATTTCATATTCAAAACTTCATTCGATTACAATTTATCTAATCGACGTAATATTTAATACACTTTCCCGAACAGTATGACAAACATAATATACAATACCTAAAGCCTTGAGCAGAGCCTAGATCTGTCAGTTTGTGGCTGTGTCAGGAGCGGCTAAAGTCTTAGCGTACTTGTATTCTCATATTTCAGACTCTGTAACGTACAACGACTGAAAAGGGTTTGTTCCTGAAACAAGGGGAATTGGTTAGGGGAGGGGGTGGTGTGACAACTGTCGGCCTGTGTTTAAAGCATGGGAAGTGAAGTGTGCTGGAGCAAGGTTGGAGGGTTGTGTAATTTCAGCCGTGCTCCCTACATGCATTCCCTTCACTTACCCCGCCCCCTGCTTTACAAAGGCCTGTACATCAACAGGATTTTGTTGTTGTATTCATTTGTCTTTTCTTCCTCACTTTTTTGTTTAGATTAAAGAATAGTCCAGCCAGCAAAACTCCTATATGTTATATCCTTGCTATAATATATTACTTGCTACCCCCTCCCAATCACCCCCAAAGCCTTTCATCGCTAAAGCTCACACAAAACTCTGACAGAGGCGGTTGACAAGCAAAGGGAGCCCTTTCTTGGACTTGTGCCCCTTCCTAAATCGACCAGATTTTCCGACGACCTGTCTGGTATAGGGCAAATAGATGCGAATCAGGCCCGGACCGGACTATACGGTGCATATAATTGCTATATCATGCGATTGAGGTATAAGTTAATAGTAGTTGGTAGCGCGGGGAATGGGAAGCGTTTAACTTGTTGATGTAAAAAGTGCCTTTACCGAAATTCCTCAAAGTTTTTCAAAGAACACGAAAACAACATGTTTGCATAATTATTCGGCCTACCTACTTAAGGACTTGGCACACCTACTACTGAAAGTACAGTGCGCATGTCTCTTTCTCTTCCTCTACTTTATATCAATTATCCTTGTTACTTTGATAACAAAAAGCATGATGCAAATCATTTTAGCATATCTCTATCTTTTATAATAAAAGGTTCAGTGGCGTAATAAGCAAAAATGTTTGAGGTGGCTGACAAAAAAATTCGCATCACCCCGCTCTTACATGCAGGCCCCGCTGAACGTTTTTCAAAGTGGGGTCTAGGGGCAAAGCCCTGGCGGGGGTCAAGGGGTGGAGCCCCCGAAGTTCAAGGGGTATAGGCATCAGTGGCGGATCCAGGAATTTCTTACCGGGGGGGGGCACAACATGGCATGGGGGTGAAATATATGTAAAATGATGAAGCGACAGAGCGAGGCTTCAGCGGCGAGGGAGCGGAACGACCAAGCGGGGGTGGGTCTGGTAGAGGGTTCTGACCCCCTCCCAGAGTAGGAAGCATTTGCAATTTTAGAACCACATTAGACGCATTTGCAGACAGTTCCTGGAGTAATATGACGTAAAATTGCTTTCTCCTACCCCCTCCAAGAGTAGGGATCTTTTGCCATTTGAGAATCGCATTTGGCGCATTATTGTCCACCGGCACTTCCCGGAAAAAAAATGAGGCCTTCTGATTGGTTAGAAGTTAGAGAAAGTGATATGTCACGTCGTGAGATGTTGTATATGCTTCGTTGCTGCATAATGCACAAAGACAGTGGTCCGGTACTTCACCATTACTTGCAAAAACTATCTTGAGTGTATAAACTGTGTTGTTATCAAGGGCGTCGTCAGACCTTTTTCAGTGGGGGAGGGGTGGGGTGTAGAAACCACCGATTACCAACAAAACTAGCCACCAATTACCGACAAATATATTTATGCCAATGTCCATATGTCTACAAATTTAACCCTTTAAACCCGGGCCAGTAACTAGGTTATTTTTTTTGTTTTCCCCCTCCCGCGCGAAGCGCAGAACATTTGACACCTCATTAAATTATTAGAGAAAGAAGACGCTCCGTTGTAACGTTCTCGACTCTTAATTCTTGTTTAGCCCCTCCCGCGCGAAGCACAGAAGCTATGACGTTTCATTTAATAATTAGAGAAAAAAGACGATTCATTGTACTGTTCTCGACTTGTAATCCTTGTCTGAATTCAGTTCTCCCCCCCTCCCGCGTGAAGCGCGGAAGCTTTGACGTTTCAATAAATTATTACTCTTAATCCGTGTCTGAATTCATTTTCGCCCATCCCGCGCGAAAGCTTTCACGTTTCATTAAATCAATAGAGAAAGAAGGCGATTCGTTGTATCGTGTCCTTGTCTGAATTCAGTTTCCCCCAAGCTTTGACGTTTCATTAAATTATTACTCTTAATCCGTGTCTGAATTCATTTTCGCCCATCCCTTTGCCGTTTCATTAAATAATTAGAAAAAGAAGACGATTCGTTGTATCGTGTCCTTGTCTGAATTCAGTTGCCCCCCCCCCCCCCCCCCTCCCGCGCGAAGCGCGGAAGCTTTGTTGTTTCATTGGCATTACATTATTAGATAAAGAAGACGATTTGTTGTACCGTTCTCTACTTCTAATCCTATTAGATCTACCTCCATATATGTGGATCTTTGTTAATATTCCATGTTAAAGTATGTTTCAATCTATTAAAATATATAATTAGTTCACCGAACTTGCTAGTTTGCTAGTGAGAGGATTGTTCAAGAATGGAGGATGGAGGACTGACTTAGCTATATGTATATAGCGACTGTGAATCAAAATTTTGATCAAAAAACTGGATTCAGTCGTTCAAAGTAGCTGCATGGACGAACAAAATATAACTTTAATCCGTGACAATATTGGAAATAGTCTCCATAAAGATTACAGTGTAATTGAATCTAGAGGCTGTCGCATGCTTACTGTCGTGGGGGAGGTAAAGGGGGAGGGGGGGGGGCTTTCGTACGTGGCTCACTTAAGCCTATTTCTAAGCTGACATGCAGGGAATTATAATAAAGTAAAAATGTAATGTAAATGTAATGTACAAATTTGTGAGGTTATATTTTTGTTTTTGTATCGAGAGTATGCCAGCTTTGGTTAAGCAGGGGCCTGCATCCCCCCTCCCCCCGTATCCGCTGCTGGTTTACTTTTTAGTCAGTGTTTACGTACATTTTTCTGTGGTCGGATACCTGGCAGAATTGATAATGAGCGATTGCGAGAAGAAAACAATTGAACTCCATGGTAGGCCTATAATCTATGCATACAGATCTTCCGGATAAGTGGCATAGGCATTTAAAGATTGAAAGGAGAAGATGATTGGAAAAGAAGAGGAAGAAAAGAAAAAAGATTTTTCTGTTTTTTGGAGGACGTAATTTTTCACCTTCATTTTGTCTTGTGGAATAGCTCTGCTCTATAATATCACAGTACTCCATTCAAATATGAGGCAAATTGTTATTAACTAGATCAAACATGAAGGTATAAATTAGTAAACCATGAAAATTAAACACATTTGGGAATAGCAATCTTTTAAATAGTGGTGTTGTACGAGTTGTCCATTTACTATTATGTTTTATATCCAGCATACTAAGAATCTTGCAATCTGATTGGTCTAAACGAGGTCATATGATCAATGATAGATTTCCCATCACTTCATGGCAGTGAGCTATATGTGCCAAAGAACTATCTACCTGAGAAAGTACTTTTGTAAAGTAATTTTTTGCTGCTACCCCATTTGCCCATATAAGCCTATAGCAAAGTAGGTTACGCGAAATACCAGTGTTAAACTAGTACAAGTCAACGACGCTTAATTTAAATCGTTTGAAAAGTCAAATACGCGCGCATCAACTTTATTACAAGTATGCATGTTGTGCTTTGAACCTAAAATCACGTAAACATGAAACAAATGCGCTGAAATAAGCGCAATCGATGCATATCATTAGTGCGCGACAAAAGCAAAACAAATTTAAACCACTTGCAATTTTGTGGCGGCGCGACTTGCGTCTTAGTTTCTTATTACTACAATACTAGCTCTAGATCTAGATCTATCTAGACTAGCTGTAGCTGGGCCTAGATCTAGACTTTTGTTTGCTTTTAAACATTTGTCATTTGGATAATATTGGATTATAGAGAATGATGGATTTACATCATTGTAAGTATTTTTGTTGACTTTGCCTTTGGATCCCGTTTTGTTTAGCCTTTTTAGGCTTCAACGATCATCATAAGTGATGCGCGGGAGCACCCGAGGTTTCAACTTCTTACCGATGAAGAAATGAATAATATGCTGGATAATGCTAACAGTAATAATACTAAAAGACAAATCAAATATGTTTCGAAGGTTTTTACAGATTTTCTGATGGAAATGAAGGTTTAACATATTAAAAATTTGGGACAAAATATTAAACTTCTCGACAGTCTTCTTTGTAAATTCTATGCAGGAGCAAGAAATCGAAATGGAGATCTTTATTCAAAGAAGTCAATGCAAGCAATCAGATACGGCCTTCAGAGAAATTTCTTGTCATCACATGAACTCGACATTGTTAAAGACAAAGCTTTCTCAAAGTCTGTAAGAGTATTCAAATCAGTTATTTCACAACTGAAATCTGAGGGTAAAGCAAATGTAAAAAATCACACACCAGTTAGTACAGCTGACATGAAGTTGATCCAAGAAAGTCTCGACTCAGAAACACCCGAAGGACTGCAGCACAAAGTGTTTGTGGATATCATGGTATATTTTGCAAACCTATTTTGGAGAATCTTCGTGATCTGGCACCTAATGACTTTATTTTGAATGAAGTCGACGGCCGTCGTTATTTCAGCATTGTTGACAACTCACAAAAAATCATCGCGATGATGACAGCACCAGCCAAGGTGAAAGGATGTTTGAAATACCTACGAATCCAAACTGTCCTGTGGAATCAATGCTGAAGTACAAAGCCAAGCTCAATCCCAAATGTAGCTGGTTCTGGCAGAAACCAAACAAAGCTCAAAAAACTAATGTTTGGTATGATAATTGTCCATTGGGCAAGAACACTTTGGGCAAAATGATGAAAATCATCAGCCAAAATGCCAACTGTTCAACACCCTACACCAACCACTGCTTGAGAGCAATGAGCGTCACTATCTTAGATGAAGCAGGTTATCCCTCCCGGGACATAATGGCTGTGTCTGGACACAAGTCAGAGGGTAGCATTAAGCATTATGCTTGCACAAGTGTAGCACAAAAGTCCAGGATGTCGGATACTTTATCTTCTGCCTTGATAGGAGTAGACCTAGATCTAGGCCTAGAAAATACCATGGTAAACAGGAGTCTAGATCCAGGCCCAGATCAGGAAGTTCAACAGCCAGTGCCTGTGGTGCTTGTTACTTGTGTTACTGCTAGTACTACTACTACTAGTAGTAGAGGTGAGGACGTTGATCTACTTGAACTAGATGACAATATCCAAATTTCCTCCGCCGGATCCGAAAGCCAAGTCGAAAGGATACTGCACCAAATGTCTTCAACTATAAATGCCCAACCATCATCAACTTCAACTCCAACTCCCAGCAGTTTGCATCTAGGCCTACCGAGTTCTCCTACACCAAATGTCAATATCAACCGAAACTTCAGCAGCCAAGCATCCTTCCAATTCCATGGATGTAGTGTTAACATTTATAATTCAAATTAGCTGGTCATTCATCTATAGTGTACATAGACACGTTGTTATGTGTTGAAAATTCAGTTCATCGTTCTCAGTTTCGGATTTTATCAGTTTACTTTAGTTTTATTGACCAGACAGTGTACAGAATAGGTGTTGACAAGTTCTACGTTCTCATCTCAATTTCGGATTTTTACCAGTTTTGTTGGCCCATAGATGTAGACAGTGGAACGATAACAAGTGAGGTAAGTTCATCTATAATATTAATTTCAATCAATTAATTGTTATACTATGCTGCTAAAGAGTCTAGACCTCTAGACCTATTCATGGATAGGGTCTAGATCAAGTCTAGACTACTACGACTACTAGTAGAAATACGCACCGCGAATAAAAACTAGGAGCGTAGACTAAGCACTACGATGGTACGAAAGCAATCGATAGAAACACTACCAATATCTGCTGAAGCTAAACTGTCTGCAGAATCAGTACACCGCGAACAAAAACCTAGTTGAATCTTTTAATACTGTAAAATTCACTTTAGATAGACATTGCCGATGTGGGATATAAAACAAATAATAACCTCCTTTACTCGGGCAATGGATACAAACTATCATCGCCGAGGTGATCTCGGGGCTACTAGCATGGTAGCCCCGAGATCACCTCGTTGATGATAGTTGTACCATTACCCTCGTAGTCTGTTAATATTTGCTTAATAGCAAGAACTTCCTATCTGTGAATACCAGTGGCGGATCCAGGGGGGGGGGGGAGGGAACATGCAAAAACAAGTTAATTTTACCTTTTTGGAGATGGGCTCCCAATCCTGGCGCTCAAGGGGGAGGGGGAGGGGGGGAGGGGGGGAGTTGCGATTTTTCGAATTTTCGAGGGCCCCCCAAAAAATGTACCCCCCCCCCCCCCCCCCCCGCCCCACTGAGCGAATTATCGGCCGGCGCGATTTCAAATTTTCGGGAGCAAAAATATATATATATATATATATTGCTCACCATCCCCCCCCCCCCCCCCCCCCCCCCCACACCACACCACCATCGCCCCCGTGGAATTATAAAATAAAGATCATGTTTGTTGATATTATTTTAACACAATATTGAGTATCAATTTTCAAACCTTAAACCAATGAAATGGAACTTAGATGGCGCTTTCTCTCCCATCTATATGAGTATTACCGATACAAACAGCGTACGGAAGCTCGCAGTGCAGCTAGTGCGGCCGTCAGCAGTGTGCACGCTGACGCCCAATATATGGTGGAGCTGGATCGCGCAAGGTCTGAAACGGGAGAAGTTTTTCGTTGTGAAAAGTGTGAATCCTCTGAAATCTGGGAATTCTAAAAGACCAGCAAATAATGTAACTCGACCAGTAAATCAATATTGAGAAGAAGAAGAAGAAGACCAAAGATGTTGCAGGGGCGGATCTATGCGGTTTAGGAGGTTTAACCCCTCCCCCCCCCCCCCTCCCTGCTTGGCTGCCAAGTGAAAATGTGATGGACATAGAAAAATGTTATCATGTGTCCAGACCTACACAGTATTAGTAGATGTCAGTAGATGCCAGGAAAACATCACTGACGGGGGTTAAAAATATAGCACCAAAAAATCGCCTCGCCGCTTCGCGGCTCGTGGACGATGCTCCGCATGTTTAGATGCCAGGAAAAACCACTTAGGGGGGTTCAAAATAGCAACAACAAAAATCGCCATGCCGCTACGCGGCTCGTGGACGATGCTCGGCCACATTGTATTTGGGTTACCCCCCACCCTTAGCAAAAAGCTTGATCCGCCCCTGTGTTTTGGAAGGATATGGTAAAGACTAAAAATAAAATATAATGTAAATAAGGTTGCTCCGAAAAATGAGGAGGAATTATATGTGCAGAAAGGGAAGACATAGAGAGAATGTCATCACGGGGATAAAATTCAATATCAGCTATGTAACATGTAAATTTCTAAGAGGGAAAATGCCAACTTAAATAAATGATAATGATAAAATACCAAGGAATTTTGGAGTTTCATGGGAACCAATTCAATGGAATTTTGTAGTAAAATAAGAGCCCCCGTCAGCACTAAAAGAGCCCCCGTGAGAAGGCTCACGGAGGCTCTTTTTTTTTTTAAAGAGCCCCCGTGGACAAAAAATTAATTTGAGCCCTGCCTCGCATGCCATAGTTCGATGGTTTACCTAGTAATATATTATGATTAGTTGTAATAAATGCTTTCTTAAAATCGATGAAGATACTGTAAGGGGTTAGGAAATTACCCTGGCTTTAACCTGTAGAGGGCGGAGTGCGGAGACAAGCCGGCACGCACTCTTTGTTTGTACCTCTCACAGGTGAGTTGACTAAACTTGAAGTTTGAACCACTTTTATGTTTATTAAATATTAATATAATGTTATGCTAAATGTTTGTTATGTAAATTGAGTATTGTGTCAGAACGATTTCAGTGATTATTTTGCTGTATCATGTGGGTTGATATGATTGTAGTGGAAGCGGGGATTTAATGTTAAAATGTGCGATGCTAAACGTTATGATTTGTTATAAGGCCTACATTCATTTATATTGTAGTGCATGGTCATGTACACTAATCAATCGAACGCGGTACCAAAATTGGGTGTAGTGCGTGCGCGCTAATGTTGTACCTGGTCCCAGGGCCAGGGCCAGGGACAGGGTTACGCTCTAATTTATGTGATGAGTTAGTTCTTGGTTCAGGAACAAGGTCAGTGAGAAATATAGGGAACATAGAAAGAAATGCATGTTGTTTGCATGTTGGTTGCTAAGGGGATATTAATTATGGCACATCAAACAGTGACGATTGAACTTTGACTATTTAGCCATTAATGGGTTTCTAGCGCCCTCTATCATTGTAAACCTTATTTCTCATTTTGCAGATCGCTTTAAAAGAATATTGTTACATGTAAAATTGATATGGAATAAGAGGAGAAAGAGCAGTGATGAGTTAGTTCTTGGTTCAGGAACAAGGTCAGTGAGAAATATAGGGAACATAGAAAGAAATGCATGTTGTTTGCATGTTGGTTGCTAAGGGGATATTAATTATGGCACATCAAACAGTGACGATTGAACTTTGACTATTTAGCCATTAATGGGTTTCTAGCGCCCTCTATCATTGTAAACCTTATTTCTCATTTTGCAGATCGCTTTAAAAGAATATTGTTACATGTAAAATTGATATGGAATAAGAGGAGAAAGAGCAGTGGTGAAGGTAGGCCAGGAGATTGTCAGACTTTGTTTGGAAGTAAGAAAGTATGGAAGATAAATATTTGGATTGGAGTGGTTGATGAAAGTTGTATTTGATGCAGATATAAAGAGATTTATAGTTTCCAGGATTTATCAATGTTTCTAGTCTTGGGATATTTTGATATTTAAAGCAGAGATATTTGTCTTTGTTCCATTGTTATGATATTGTCAGTTTCATTATTCATTCTATAATATGCGTTTGTTTATCCAAATTTGTGAATGTGTTGCTTTATATGAGTTTTATATTGACTGTTACTTATTTGTTTAAGTATTTTGGTCAGGTATTTACCTGTGTTAATGTTCAGAGTTTCAGCTAAATTGTACTGTATAGTGGCAATTGGTATAAAGGGCAAATTTACTTTCTTTATATTTGATAAAATGACGTTTTGGGGAATGCATGATTATCCATGATAATGTGATATGTAATGTGTCAGTTACTGGTTACTACTAATAAAGTGACTCTTTGCTTGTTCCTCTCACAGGATCTGTCTGTCTGTCATTGATCTCGAGATCTCGACCACCTCACAATACCGAAAGATACTTCCCCTGATTTATGTATTTCAATGTTGAACTCATCAAGTTAATAAATGACAATTTTATAGTACTATGTTTTTTTCCGAAATCCATATTGATAGTATTAAAAGTATCACTTGTTTCTAAAAATGAACTAATCCGATATCTATCAATTTTTCTAATTTTTTTCCTATAACAGGTTAACGTATGAAATTGGTCGATAGTTACCTGGATGTACTCTTGGCCCTTTTTTTATGTAGGGGAGTAACGTTTGCAATTTTTATTTCATCTGGAACCTTGCCAGTTTCTTATGACAATTAATTAAAATATATATGCCAGTGGATGTGAAATTTAGGGAGCACTATCTTTAATCAATTGCTCTGGACTGTTATCGTGACGACATGCCTTTTTTGTATCCAGTAGCAAAACTTGACTTCTAAATTCAACTGCAGTTATTGGTTTCGAATTCCAAAATTAAAGAAATTGCTCTATATTCTGCCCCAAATAACCACTATATGCCATATTTTCAATCATTCATTTGTTAAATTCGTCCAATATTTACCCCGAAAAAGTCATTAAATACATTATAAATATTAGATGCATATATAATTTGCATATCTTCTCCATAAACCTACACGTCGCTGTTTTCACGAAGTGACGGTAGTGAGGAAAATCGTAACGCAAAGTGAATGCAATTTTTTGTCACTACCGTCACTTCGTGAAAACAGCGACGAATAAGTCTATCCACCTCATCACTTATCGGTGATATATACTTTCCAACTTACAATTCATTGATAATGGCCCATGTTTTATTTGTGTCGTACATATTATTATGTAGCAAATTGCAATAGTAATTCAATTTCCCCTTTTTGGGGAATATTTGTCAGTAAATTTCCGTTCTCTTTGTACTTATCAATAAGACCCTGACGATGATTTGAAATAATAACTTTTGAATACATCTTAGTTTTACATGAAAAGATTTTATGATGCCTCGAGAAATATCCATGTCATACAAAATTACTCAGTCTGTGCAAGTGGGCAAACAAAAAGAAAAGAAGGTCTCTTTTTAAATATCCATTTTCTCAGGCGCAATTGATTCTACGTCCATGTGCGCACGTGCGGGAGATCTGGGTATACCCACTTTTAAAGATGTAGACCAGCCTAACATCGAATTTATTTGAGCACATGCAGAAAAACACGGATTAATAACTGAAATTAGAGAATATATTCATGAAAAGTGAAGTATACTAGCTCATTTATGTTTAGAGATCCCTGCAAAAAAATTCTTGGCCAACGGTTCACTCAGTATTTTGTATGGATTTGTTTGTTATTTTTTTCTTCTTCAAATTACTTCATCGAATTTTGATGAAGGTGTTTAAATCCAAATTAAAATAATATATTTTAAAAAGTCCTGAAATAAATGAATTATCATTAAAACATATGAAAACAAAAATAAACAAAACAAAAATTGTTTAGCTTTATAAAAATACTGTACATAAAATATGATTCAACAAAAAGCAGTAACAAAAGTATGAATATCCATTTGGGTGATAATAATAATAATAATAATAATAGTGGGTTCTTGTATAGCGCTCATGTCAGTTAGATTTGATGTAGCTATGTACTGCAGACTATCTGAGCATAGTTATTTGTTGTATACACCCCAGGGGCGGCGGAGCGTCTTCCAAAAATTGGGGGGGCACCAACAAAATAGGGCACTTTCTGGAAAGGGGGGCACCTGCAAAGGGAAACCTTAAAGCGGAAATATCCAATTTTAGACATGGGAATGTATCCCTACGTTGTGATTAAATTATGAGGGATTATTTCAACACTTTTTTCTCTCTTTACATAGTCCAAGATACCACTTCAGCATCATATTTTGCAGTAGGGTGTGATGGTCTGAATATTCATTTGCGAGAAAGATGTCGCAGTGTGAACAATTACATCTTATAAAGGGGAAAACAATAGAGGTGGGGCTTTAAGCACACTCTATCATCAACGACTAAAATGAACATTTGATAAGAAACTTAATTATATAAACTCTAAATGCAAGCGAATCTAATAGCGAACAAACTTGTGGGGGGGGGAATAAAGAAAAACTTGCTCTAATAGTCGCTTTATGGACAACCAGGCGCGGATCCAGGATTTCTTAGGGTGGGGGCCCAAATTTGAAATTTAGTGTGCTGAAATTTGAAAATCGTGCCGGCAAATATTTCGCTCAGTTGTGGAGGGGGGGGGGGGGTTAGTGAGCACTAAATTACACGTTTTTTTTCTCCAGGGCAGAGCCCTCAGAAGCTCAGGGGTTTTATACATCAAATTATAGTCGGATGAGCATAATTTTATACCTTATTTGTGACACTGGTAGGTCACGAATTGGCGTGGGGTCCAGGGGGCAGAGCCCCCTGAAGCTCAGGGGTTTTGGGCAATAAATAACGGTCAGATGGGCATATATTTATACCTTATTTGTGACACTGGCAGGACACAAATTGGTGTTGGGTCCAGGGGGCGGAGCCCCCGGAAGCTCAGGGGATTTGGGCACTAAATAACACTCAAATGAGCATATTTTTTATACCTTATTTGTGACACTGGCAGGTCACGAATTTGTTTGGGGTCCAGGAGGCGGAGCCCCCGAAAGCTCAGGGGTTTTGGGCAATAAATAACGGTCAGATGATCATATTTTATACCTTATTTGTGACACTGGTAGGACACAAATTAGTGTTGGGTCAAGAGGGCGGAGCCCCCAGAAGCCCAGGGGTTTTATACATTAAATTATGGTCAGATGTGCATATTTTATACCTTATTTGTGACACTGGCAGGTCACAAATTGGTGTGGGGTCCAGGGGGCGGAGCCCCCGGAAGCTCAGGGGTTTTGGGCAATAAATAACGGTCAGATGAGCATATTTTATACCTTATTTGTGACACTGGTAGGTCACAAATTCGCGTGGGGTCCAGGGGGCGGAGCCCCAAAAAATTCAGGGGTTTCATACACTTAATTATGGTCAGATGTGCATATTTTATACGTTATTTGTGACACTGGCAGGTCACGAATTGGTGTGGGGTTTTGGGCGATAAATAACGATCACGAATTGGCGTGGGGTCCAGGAGGCGGAGCCTCCGGAGGTTCAGGGTGTTAGGCAATAGATTACGGTCAGATGAACATCCAGGGGCCCGCCTTAGGGCCCCTAGTGAGGTCGAGGGGTTAAGCCCCGGAAACTTAGGGGTTTTAGGCATTTAATTACGGTCAGATGAACATATTTTGATACCTTATTTGTGACACTGACAGGACACTAATTGGCGTAAGGTCCAGGGGGCAGAGAACCCAGAAGCTCAGGGGTTCCAAGCATTAAATTACCGTCAGATTAGCATCCAGGGGTCCGCCTTAGGGCCTAGGTGGGGTCCAGGGGGCAGAGCTACCGGAAGTCAAGGGGTTTTAGGCATTTAATTACGGTAAGATGAGCATATTTTGATACCTATTTGATATCTTTACCCTTTTTATTTCCTTTTTTTTCCCCTTTTTTTCTTCCTTCTTATGTTTTCCTTTTTCCCCCTTCTTCCTCCCCCCTTTTTTTTCCAGGGGGGGAGGCCCCCCCCCCCCCCCCGCCCTGGATCCGCCACTGTGGACAACAGCGTAGGCCTACTTCTTATAATCTTTCTCTCTTCTCTCCTTCGATATCCCCACCCCATCTCTGTCGCTCTCGTTCTCTCTTTTTTTCCTTCTCTCCTCCCCTTGCCCCTCTCTCTATTCATCCCTCTTTCTCTCTCAGCATAACTATCTGTCCCTCATCGTTTCGCAAACACAGAAGGCCGACCATAAGTGTACAATGTCACCAACAGCACTTTATCATTTAGCAAACTTTTATTCATCAAAATTGGTTTCAAAACGACACTCAACGTTGACCTATGACTGCAGGTTTGAAAGCAGTGAATTTCTACTTTGACATAATGTATGACACTTTTAGTTCAATATGAATGAAACATGTAAAACGACTGATAGAATTTATGAAGAGGACAACATAATTGCTTAAAACATAAAAACACAGTTTCTTTTTGAAAGAAAAAGAAAGACAAAATATTGTATAGTAGGCAATTAACATTTTAAAATGTTAAAGTCACTAAAGTTTTCTTTGATTTAAATTTGTAAGATAACACTATATTTCTTTCATTATCAGAGTATCACTTATGAACTAAGAAAAATAGTACAAAAATGACAGATCCTTGCCGTCACAAAATGTAGAATGTACACTGCCCTCATAATTAATTCATACATAATCATGTTATCATCACGAAAATGATCGTTCGTAATAATTTCTCTCGCACGTCCTTAAAAGAGCATTACCGTGATTACTTATCATATTTAATTGCAAGAAACTCTACAAAACCACGTAGCAGATAGTATCTCCGAAGTCGCTTAAACATGATGCTCAAGAAAACGTATGTGTGAAAAATTCCAGACTGGATAGCATTGTACGGAAGCCTCAAGGAACGTCATACATACTTGAGGCGAAGAACAAACTCTATAGAAAACTATATATACAAAACTATATATATAACACAATATACAAAATCACTCTCACAACTATGAGTTTGCACAATTCTTGGATACAAACATCGAAATAGTACTATTACATGTATATATACATAACATTTTCTTTCCATTTTAATTTTTAACTCGAAAATAAACAAACAAAACTCGTAAAAAAAATCGTCTTTTACATCACAAATTTCGACTAGGCTTATAGTCTCAATATTTCCATACTCGTACAAAATATACATCAAAAATATCTGAATTCCAGAATAAGATGACAGTTATTTCACAATCTTTTTGTTGCTCAGTATGGCGATATTTGACACGTATTGTACGTGAAGCATTGGTGTCAGATGAATGAAATGAATATCATGTGAAACTCCCATTATTTACAAGTCTGGTAATATAATTATTACAACAAACTGCAACGTAACCTTGTTACAAACTGTCACTCATATATTCGTTTTAAAACAACTACAACAGTTTCTGTTGGAATGATACAATTGTTTTCATCATTGGAATACTATATTTAATAAACATTTCTACAAGTAAAAAGCAAATGTCCGTGGTCGTTTGAAATATGAAACTTTGTTTTGTATGAAAATCTGGAAACATGTATGCAAGGGTAACAACTAGTGTATAAATGGAAGATTGATCAGTGTAGCGACAGTCAAGAAAAAAAAAGGAATCTTCAAAATATCACAAAGAATTCTGCATCATAATATATACATACTTATTAGTAGACGATACAGGTAAACATGTCAGTGTGACAACAACAACAATTTAAAAATCCATACATAAAGGCATACAAAACCATAAAATAAGGGGTTCTTCTTCGGAGAGTTTCGGCATGAATATTCTCAATCGTCTGTTAAAGCATTTTCAGTAGGCTATGTACAAAATAATTATCGTGATTTCTTAAAAGATAGCACTCATCTTCTGTACTAACTCGAACTAGACCTTGAACTTTTAACTCTAAGATTTGATCCAACTCAACAACACGTTAAGCGACTTTCTTGACGTGGTAAATAACGTGAAAAACAAAAGAAAAAAGAAATTCTAAAAATGACTACAATATTTTGCACACAATCGTGCAAGTATCAACCCAATATAAACTCAAATATATACACAAATACAAACAATAAATAGCGATCTTCTTAACAATTACATCATGTTTGTAACATAATTCAATACACTTTCTTGAAAATCGTAAGCGTCCTATACGTTAGTGTACGTGAAAAACAAAGGAGTCTTCGGAATGTCTTGATGATCACAGGTTATTCTGTTCGAAACGGAACGGCAACATGCATGCGACATAGTCAGTAGAAAAATAATCGTTTTTCCTCCAATTCTTAAAGGTCATACTAGATCATGTACCGTACATAATAATTAATATAAACAAACACATACTGATAATGAAGAAAAAACACCCCATAGCTCACAGGAGTGTTATGCTCTGTATACAAATACTAAATGCGATATCATATTGTCAGTAAAATTACCAAAATAGTCACTCAAGATTCTACAAAATCATGAAATACATTATTTGAGATAAAATGGAATGTGCCAATTTTCATGAACGACACATAATTCTCGGTCATCAATTTGAGCACAAATTCAAGGGGAAAAACCTCGCTCTTTTCATATTTCAAAGTTAACACTGGTTTGAAAGAAAATATACTAAGTGTCCGAAATGTTGTGTGGACGAAATTCAGTGAAATTCAATAACATTACATTAAAGTTCCCTGTGCAAAACTATATACAGTGTATGTAATTTTTGCGCAATATGATTTTTTTGTTGTTGGAAGTACAGTGCATCTTCATTGATTATGTTCTGTGTTAATACACGTGACAAAAAATCTTCGTAATTTATCCTTTTTCTTTAATATCACAACAAGTTTTGTATATACAAACTGAGCTAAAGACACATAATATAAAAGCGATTCATTCCTCTCAGTACTAAGCTGCAGTCTATAAGTATAGATGTCTGCGAAAAATACATTATAAAAACATTCACTCTTTTCATTCAGTAGTTGATTGATTTATTTACTTTTCTTCGTGCAATCAAAATACTGTAAATACTTCAAGTTAAAAAAAGGTTTCAGCAAACAATGTTATTTATGCAGTTGATATTAGAGTTATGTACAAAAGTGCGATATATACATGTATATATATATATATATATATATGAATTCAACAACAACAACAACATCCCTAAATCTTGAAATATTATTCAATATTATTTCAATGAGTTAAAGTTAAACATGAAGTTCATGTAACAGATATAATTCAGGAGAATAAAGTACATCCATTTATCTTGTCTAAACTCATCCAGATTACTTACACGACCTGGTAAGTTCCGTAAGTGCGAATTGCCATGATAAAACTTTCGCATGAGTGAAGGGAAACAAACGGCCCTTTTTTCGCAATTCAGCTCAAATTCTTACAATATAACGGGTGTAAATTACAGGTAAACTTTTGTCAATGTTGTTATGTTGAAATAGTTCAACCTTTAATTGTTTAATGAATATGTGAAATTCTTCCATATAAAGATGCTCTCTGTAGATGAAAGGATCTGTGTCAACAAATAATGATATATCAATAATATTCATAGAGATATATATTAATATATAGCTCTATGATAATATTACATTAGTGACAGTATTTACATTTGTACAATATAGTATGTAATATAATATTTGTATGATATGAAATCTGGAAGATACCACATTTAAATCAATACGTTGTATTGTGGCGCCTATGGGTTCATTGTATTATGTTGATAGAATGTGTTGACGCAATCAGAACAGATATAAAATATCCCAGAGTCTCGCAGACTATTGATTATGTACAAAAGTAGAAAATTATTTATATTCATAAAATCCTCCATCATATGACTCTTGAATCAAAAAGTTATTCATCATTACAACATTATAATATATCAATGTAACTTATGTATGTGAATAAGTCAGTGAGAGAATAGAGTACATCAATTATGGTCTTCATATTAACCATATATTAGTATGTTCCTTAGTTGCTTTTAACATTATAAAACATATAGTTACAAAGATTACGATATATACAAATATCTGTATATTATAACACTTCTTCTACAGTAGTGCAAAAACAAAGACAGTTTATATCACAGAAAGGGTGTGCACTTAATAACAATCTTGGCAAAGTATATTACTGCTATTACTGACATCTAAACTGAATAGCTATTATTTAATGTATTCATTGCATCACAATTCAAAGCAAGATAGACCCAAAATTCCCATTACAACAGTAAAAGATGGACATTTAAAATGAATAGCTATCATTGAATTTACTCAGTGTGGGCCTAATAGATACGGTAGTACTGATATTACGCATAAACTCAATAATATGGTACATATCAGTATCAAAAGGGGAAAAGTATTTCTATCTTTTGCAACAAGTCGATTCTGTACGGATAACAGAAATATGGTATCCAAAATACAATCTAATCAATTTACATAAAAATACCATTTTTAATGATATTTGAATACGCATCCGCTGCGTCGATCAAAGCATCTAGCAGGTATCGGTAGTGTCTATTTTGTTCCAACATACAAATTGGCTAAAATTTCACATTTCCAAAAAGGTATGACTCAGATGGGTCTATTCTAGAGTAGATGTTATCCATAATATATTTTGAGTAGTGCCCCAAGGGACAAGGCAATTAGGAGTTATCCGCAACTAGGTCACAATCACAATTATCACCGAACAGTTTATTTGAGATCAGCATAGACTTAGTGATCTCATATTTCAAACATTCTTTACTTTCTTATTATTGGTCCTATTTATTTCATACTTTAAATCAAACGTCAATGCACATGATTGATAGTACTTCGTTCGAATGATACATACGTTAAAGAAATAAGATATCGACCAGTGTGAGAGGAAGAAAAGGGCCTGATTGCATCAGTAGTCAATTCATAAATCTACCGAATTTAATATTATTCGATTGGTTTTTAGTCAAAAGTGATATTAATAAGCCACTACATAGATAGATTCTGCGCATGTACAGATAGAGATCAGACGAATATTGGACACGTGCTTATGAAATTGATGTCATCATTATTCATGTATGCACCGACAGTTCTAAGGAACACAGGTGGAAGCATTCTTCTCAAGAGGGCGAACAAATATACATCCATGACTTTGGCAGTGATAATTCTAAAGTGCACTAAGTGGGAGAGCTCCATGTGTAGAAGATCTGTGGATATTGGGGGTCAGGTGTATCATGGGCTAAGTATAAACTGGTTTATTTAGCGCGATTACAAATACTGTTACCGTTTTCATGAGTACATATCAACTCATTCAAATCTTCTCGCAAGAGTCACTAGAAGAATGGGTCACTCACGTTTTGCTTCAGTTTCACAATGCAGGTATGTCGTTTATGTGAAAGAAGTGGAAACGAAAGCGATATTTGTGTATACCTAGATACGTATACTTCGAACCTTGTGTTCATGATCTGGATGGAACCAATGATGTTTGAACCACTGCAAGAATTTTACGGGTGAGCTGGATCATTTCCTCACCTTTGGATTGGTCGCTAAAGACCTCGTGAGGAATCTGTGATGAGGCGCATCTATCTGGGTACCGAGACCGTTGATCATCCACGAGAGAGCTGAGCTGGTGCACGTCCTGGAGAAATTCTGATGATTTTAAGTGTTCACTCACTTCACGGGCTAGACTGATAATGAAATGGGTAAAATCGTACAATCCTCTGATGGCAAGTTGAGCAGCTTTGAGGGCCTTTTCTACACTCTGGTGGCACTTGTACGCCACCCACTCTAGTGAAGGCTCATCGTGTGGGTTAAGATCGTGTTGGGCAGCACGGAGATCTTCTTGTCCCTGGCGAAGCCAACGGCGTGCATTGCGGATATCTGGTGATCTCGAAGCCTCAGTGAAAAAGCCCTTCCAGTAACCTGATCCAGAACCTCCTCTACCCCATCCTCCTCCAAAACCAGAACCAGCTCCTGCCCAAAATCCTGATGCAAATCCTCCGAAGTGAGTATACCGTCGTCTATCTTCCCTTGCTCTCTGCTCAGCGGACTTGAAAAGGTCGTCATACGATGAACTTGTTTTTGAAAGACCCTTTTCTAGTCTTTGAAGTTCACTCTGGAGATGTTTGAATGCTTCGTCAAACAGTTCCTTTGGACCTTCTGGATGCTTGTCTGGATGCCATTTTAGCATCAATCGGTGGAGAGCCTTCCTTTTCTGCTCCTCTGGAAGCTGCCAGATTTCCTCCAATTCTGTAGTCACCTGTCGTTTTGCTTCTTCAACATCAGTCGGAAGAGATGATTCCCGATGACACGGTTCAGTATCATCTGAGTTTACTTTATCAGATGGAACAAGCTCCATACCTGACGTGGACTTCGGGATGTGAATTTTGTGCATGTCCAACACATTGGCTTTTATCGGGCTATCCTTTCCAATGTCGATGAGATAAACTGACTTGAGCGACTCGATGGATATCCTTTTCACCACTACTGCGTATATGTAGTAGTCACCGTCTTCATCAGTTTGTGCGTACCCTACATAATCGCCTGTGCTGAAAGACGTCCAGGGGTTCTGTTCTATGAGGTGGTAGAGTCGTTCTGGAATAGTACTTCCAGGATTAGGCAACTTGAAACTTAAATTATCTTCCATTCTTTCTACGGCAATTCCGAACTTCGCTAGTGCTTCCGGGAAAGTAGCTGGAGATTCTTGAGATAGCAGGATAGACATTTGATTTCTATCCTCAAACACATTTCCAAGGACTTGGTTGACATGGATTGCAACACTTAATAGTGTTTCCATTCTATGTTCTCCTTCACTATGTTGTACAAACAGCTCGTTATCACTGTTGATGAAGGAAGGTACTTCGGTTTCACTACCTTCTATGTCTTGGCCATTGATTTGCAGAATCGAATGTAACTGCTGCATACATGTAATCTTCAGTCCAGTAAGGCAATCTCTAAACCGTTTCCTAGTCTCCTCGTCCACTTTTCGACCGTTGTGTCTCATAATGGAGCAAACTGCCATAAGAAACTCCTTAGACTGCAGGATTTGAAGTCTTCTTCCAAACTCACATGGTTCGTTTCCAGTCAAGAAACACTTTTGCGAATCGTTACCAGTCTTGCTCAACATTTCTTTCACTTCTGCGCTTACTGCTTTCGGTTTCATCCTTTCAGGAAGCCTGGCGATAGCTTCTCGCGCGATTCGTTCGTGACTTTGAAAGATCTTGACGAGTGGTAGATTAGATCTAAGGAGTCTGTTTGTGTAGTGTTCCACATCATTCACTAGAAGGCGATCTGATCGTTCCAAGCTTTGCTGACATGAAGGTAGATACAGGGAGTGTCCGGGAACAAATGCATCAGCTATCTGTGAAGAATCTGTCTTCATTAACTCTTCATAAAGGCCACACGTGGCCCTGTCTACCATGTTTACTACATTCGGGTTTGACCATGCACTCTGTCCTCTTTCGAAGAGGCTTTCAAGAACAAAAGCATATTGGCGTATGAAAGGTTTCACCGTTCCACCAAGAATTTGAAATAACTTGAAGAAAGGAACCCACTTGTCTGGCAGCTGGTAGAGAAAAGGCTCTAGATTTCCTTCCATCGTACGTGATATCTGTTCTGCCCTGACTAAGCGATGCTCATCTTCGAGCTCCAAAAAGACGATAGGTACATTTCGCAACTCGTCTCTGATGATACAGCACCTTTCACAGGGGTCTTCATGAGAGCAGTTTTGTCCTGCGCACTTGGTGGAAACGAATGTCAATATTTCCTGTAGTACACTAGCTAGATATTCAGGAAAAGATATCTTCTTGTCATTCTTCTGTTGGAGTCTGTTACATATTTTCCGTAAATGCTGGATAACGCTCATAAGTTCAGGCTCCTGTGCAACGCCTATTTTCTCATCGAACGTTTCTTTACATAAGTAGCATTCCCCTGAGGCCGCATATTTTGGCAGGATGCTGTTGATGGACCATATCAGTTGTGTGTGTTTGTAAGAACTTGATCCAGAATATCTCATGAGAGTTCCTTTCTTCATGAAGGGTGGGTGGATAGATTTCATCTCTTGGCTGATCCCGTCACTCACAAGAAAGTCAACCATACCGACTCGCTGTAGGAAAGAAGAGTCCGTGTGAAGGTCACATCTCCTTCTCAATTCCGACACAAGGGCATGTGACTTATTTTCCATCTCCTCGAGGTCAGAGTGTGATACCTGCACCTGCTGGGCAAAGGAGAGGAATAGGTCTCTGGTAATAACAACTTGTAGTCCTATTTCTCGAAGGAAAGCAAGGCCTAAACAATCTATGATGCGCTTGGGTGGAAACTGGACCTTGTTCAACATTAGAGAAAATATCTCGACGTGTGGGTCATAGAAGTCCTCGGCCTTCAGCAATTCCCCATTTGCACCGGTTATGAAACGCAGGTGACTTAATCGTAATCTCTCACTAGCTTCCTCCTTAGTTCCAGTAAAGGGCTTCTTTGGGTTATGAAGGGGTAGCTGTTGTAGTAATTGTTTGATCCGCACAAGATGTTCAAGACGGCTGTCCTCGCTGAGTCGGTCAAAGACCGGCAGAATGTACTTTACATACACGTCAATCTCTGTTGTATCAGTCAATTCTAGCTTCTTGTATAGAGATTGAAGCCCTGTGGTGTACTGCAGAAATATAGCGCGAGTGGTACTAACCCATTTACCTTGTTCCTTTTTCGGAATCATACTTGGGAGGACAAGAACTGTGTCAAAACCTCCGATACTGACAAAGTCACCTGCAATCGATTTGAAGCAAGGCAGGCTCTTCAACCTTTTGAGATCAGCTTGGCTCTCACAGTTATTGAAGAATCTCAGGATTTCTTCATGCTGATCAGCATTGAGGTTTTCAAATCTCTCGAGGTCTCTATCAGCCCAGTACATCAAAGCATCTAAAACCCTCGTGCTATCGCCCTTGTGTGTGACGAGATTGTGTATTAACCTATAATTGTCTTCGCGAAGAATAGATTTTTTGACCTTGTAGACGTTCAGTGATTCAAGTGCGGAGTAGATTGGCCAATATCTCTTTTCCGACTCGGTTGGTTGGACTATTATCGTAGAGGATAAACTGATAGGTGCCACAAGCTTAATTTCCTGAGGATACTGAGTTTGTGTTTCAGTGACAGGTAATATCGCCCAACGGCCAAGTTCAACTCTGATATCGTGAGCAAAATCAGTCCACTTGGTCGTCTCTGTGCGTAAGGATCCAAGAAGACTCCACAAACGTTCAAACCATTCAGATGAAAGGTTGTTCTGGAGCGTTATTATTTCATCTGAAGCACACTCGAGATAAGGGTGGCAATCATCAAGAAGCGCAGAAACTGCTCTCACATCAAGCTTACAAAAGACATCGGCATTTCGTGGTAGAGTGTCTAGAAAGTCGATTTGTAGAAACCTATGACTATGAGGCTTGAAAAGATCGCAGAATTCTGATGCAAAGACTCGCTCATCACGTGATAACCTCCTCAAGTTCCCATCCTGAGTGAAGAGCAATGGTAGTCCGTGGAGATTTTCATTGAAGTTAGATTGTGTTCCCATCTTGCAGTAACCTATAAGTCCCTTCAGTCTCTTCTCGTCATGGATCCTTGATTTTGAAAGTGGCATTGGTAATTGCCTCTGAAGGGGGTTGTCTCCGCCAATGAACGACACCACATTTGAAGGTAAAACTTCAAGAACTTCGTATTTTCCTAATTCATGGTCCATGGTTTCCTGATTGAGATGTTTGCATGCATTGCGGAGACGGTGCATTATCCATGTTGGAGACTCTAGTAATGGATATGTGATTTCGATCAGTGTCTCCTTTAGTCTTTTCACATTTTCTTGCATCTCAGCCTTCAAGGAGCTACTTGTAGGTAATGCGTAGTGGTCACTCATTTGGTTTGGAAGTGTGTTGAAATATCCCACCTTTAATTCGTCTGGAGACTGCATGTGCACGACAGGGGTCTTCCATGTTAGGAAAAAGTCGCTGTTGACATCATCTTTTCTGTATAGAGAAGGAAATAGCATCAGGGCTTTCGAGGCAACAACTTCGTATACGGTGGCTTCAAGCGCTTTCCAGTACGGCCCTTTGTCACTGTTGTAAGGAAAGAAAGTGTGGTATTTCTGAAGGAGTTTCAAAGTGAGAGCTTTCTGTTCACATGACATCGATCCTGACCATTCATATTCCCTGACAAAGAATTTCTTTATCCACAACAGCAAATTTACATAAGCCGGTGCAATAACATTCTGGATGACGTGAAAGTTCCACTTTGTTTGTTCATCTGTTTTGCTACCTACCCACAAGTGTCTTCTACTCTCATGGTCTAAGGCGAAGTATCCGTGTACGTGAACTGGAAGTCCCGTTGCAATGGGAAGCGGTAAGAAGCAGAAAGCCGTTCCTTTGAGTTCCTCTTTTTTACCTGTCAGACGGGCAGCAACAGCCCCCACTGGAAGTAGTTTACGTTTTCGCATTATGTTTTCTTCAGCCGTGTCTGTACTTCCTACTTGCTGACATATCACCCAATTCTCATCTCTTCCTTTCCCTTTCAATCTCATCTGGTATATGACTTCTGCTGGTTCGGTTTGCCAGGTACCGTCATCCTTTGCTGCTCTACTGATATCTTGAACTTTGCGCAGGAAATCATTTTTCTTGGCACATTCAGTTGGGGTAATCTCCGCATTGATAGCATGAGTAGAGCCAATAGCTCCTGAGCTTGTTACCTCTGAGATGCTGATTTTAGTGATGTTTTTCAGAAACAAAAGACTCTCGAATGCAGCATTCTCAAAGTCTTGTAATAGCTTCCGAATCTCCTTAGGTCGCCATACGTTTTTGCTGAGTGTCGAAGCTTCCTCCCGCAGTGGAAAACGAAAAACAGTAAAGTCCTCTTCTCCATCTGCAAGTATGTCTTCCAAGTAATATTGAAAGGTATCGGGATATGAAGAACGGACACTGCCATCAACCCTAAGCAGACGGCCCGGCTTAGTCGATGTTGCTCCCGGAATATACTTCAGAAGAGGGTCAAACATGCATAATCGTTCACCATTGGAGATGAAACTTGGGCAATCCGTGAGTTGATACACCGCATTGAAACCGACCCCATAACGGCCTATCTTTCCCATGTGATCAGCTTTGCTACCTTCTCCAAGATTCTGTATCCCACGAATATCCTCATCTGTAAAAGACTTGTTGTTGAAGACACAAAGAGCAGGACCCTGCAAAGCTATCATGTTATCTCCTAGAAGTTTATTTCCATTATGTGAGCGAGGATCGTAGACAAAGTGGATTTCAGTTGCCCCAGCATCGTCTGCATTCTGAAGAAGTTCTTTTAGTATTGTTTCATCAGACGGGTATGAATCAAGAATTCTCTTGATACGGTTTGTAAGTTCCTCATGTTGGCCAAATTCTTCTCCTGGGAAATCCATATCATATGGCCGGAGCATCTGTTGTCGAACATCCTTCACTTTCAACTTCTTTGCAAGCATAAAACTAATTCTCATGTGACACTTATGGAGTTTGACCTTGACGTCGTATTCAAACCAGTCAACGTCACTGTAGCAGAGATCTGATACAGGCCTCATGCACATGTGCTCATCTGGGAGAAACACATCTGGAGTTGGTTTCCCATCATCATCATCTTTGATGAAACTGGCAAGTCGATCGGCAGCTAGGATAGCAACCTCCAAGACCTCGTCGTCTAAAGGTTTCCCACTGCTATCCTCGTGTATAGATTGGAGAACACCTCGATAGTCTCCGGCATCAAATTCACTCTTCAATGATGCACGTTCCAGAAGACTGGGATACATTTTCAGGAACTGGGAAGCTTTATGTAAATACGGCGGAAGATCTCTACCTCCATCGGCAACCACAGAGGCCACTACAAACTTGCAATCTACAAGGAAGAATGATTGATTCTGAAGATCTACGTTGGACATGTCTGGACTATTGTCTTTACAAGCAATTTCAACACGCTCGTAGACCGCCTTGCATATCATTTGTAACTGATGACCAGAAATGCATTCAGTATTCATTTCGTAGTGAATACGAAAGTTCGAGAACTGCTTGAGTACGTCTTGGACAGAGGGATATTTATCTGAAAGACCAAGAAAGTGCTCTACTTTCCAGGAAAGCTTCCACTGTTTTGATTCATCCACAACGTGTGTTGTGCTGCTTACCAAATATGTTTTAGAATGAGAGTACACATCATTAGCAGATGCATAAGCACAGTCCGTTTCCACCCATGGTAGAGCTGGATCTCTGTTTTCTTTACACATGATAGGCAAGAATGGGATACTCGAAAGCCGTTCTTTGAGTTTTTTTTTCTGATTCCAATCACTCCCCAACATCTCCGACAGATACTTCAGTACAGCATGGCATCTCGTTTGAGCTCCTTCCATACAGCTTAAATGCATAATGTGAACAGTCTCGCATCGCTCGACGAAAACATCCTCATCAAGATAGTCTTTCACCATGCCTAGCTTACTAAGTGACGCCAATGTGTCAGTGGCATTGAATTTTTCTCTCAGAGGAAAAACCTTTTCAGACTCCGAGTACAAAGGTGCAGCTTTGCCTTTGGGGTGAACTAGATCACAAGGTTTCCGCAGTTCAGTTCCCCCCTCTACTGGTATGCATTCTACATCTTTTAGTTTCTGCTGTAGTGTGTCTTCACTTTTATTGAGTGCAAACAAAACGAGTTGATTTCTGTTGTTGGCCGACAGCTGACTGATTTGTGGTAGAAAAACTTCATTGAAGAACCTGTTGAAATCATAAGTTCTCTTGAGAACTTCATCTATCAGATGTACTCTCTTTAGGGCTCTCCACGTTTTTTCGGTCAACGACATCACTTCCATTGAGGGGAGATGGTCGCGTAGTACCTTTGTTACCACATCACTGACTGATGTCTCTTTCTGAACTTCTTCACTAAGGAACACAACATTCGTGAACTGATGCGATTTGCCATCTTTCCAGAACAATGATGGTTCACGGCCATCCAACCCATGTACCATTGCCTTGTAGAAAGCATCAAACAGTGCTGAAGATTCTGAATTCTTTGGTACCTCATCAATATCCGGCCACAACTGTTCAGGAGACATATTTGATCCGTATGTGTCCTTCACTTGTTGAATAAACTCACTGTCAGACAAGAGTGAAACGTACGCTCTGCATATCACATCGGCCAAAAGTATGTGATTCCATTTCTCAGATATCAACCTTCCATCGGGCACTGGCATGTGAAGACTCCGGCGATCCTCTTTTACAGAAAAAGACCCGTTGATATGTACCGGGAGCATGCTGTTAATTGAGAGGGGAAGGAAGCAGTAGATCTTCTTCTCAAATTTAGACATTGGTAGTCTATGAAAAGGAAAGGCAACCGCACCTTCTGGTGAAAGTCCACACTCTTTGCCATCTGGAGAATTTGCTAGAGATGCTGCCTGTTCTGAAGTCTTGCATATCACTTTGACAGTGTCCAGGTCTCCACTAACTTCTGGTTTCTGTGACATCACTTCATTTCCCTTTGCAGTCATTGTGCAGCGGAATGATTCAGTTGACACGACAGTATCGTCATCCTTCACCCTAGGAGATTGCATGGTCTTCTGTATGGTGAGTAACTCCTCAGCACTGGTAGGATCGCTAGAATTCTCAGAAAGGTAGAACAGGGAAACCTTCTTCACCTGTTTGGTGAACATCAGGAGGTTTTGTGATGATTCCCACATTTTCTGCATCAGGTTGATCATTTTCTCCCCATCGTAGCTCTCCTTGCATATTTGGCTTTTCTGTGCAGCTTCTTTTGAACGGAGGGGCAGTCTAAAGAGTGTTCCGTTGTAGATGAATGGCTCATTTCCTCCACTGAAATCGAGCCCAAACACTCCATTGAATGGCTTGAACTGATCTGGGAATCTCCGGAGTGGTTTGGAGTTATTCAATCTGAGACGAACCCCGGGTTGACTCTTGTTCGGGAGAACGTTTCCAAGGTGTGTGGTATGAGGGTCGAAAAACTGCATGTAGTTCCTACTAACCAAACTTGGAACATCAGTTATGCGGTACACCGAGTTGAAACCGGTCCCAAACTTCCCAATCTTTTCAGCGTCCATTTCCTTGGTACGCCCTCCAAGACGGAGAATGTTTTCAAAGTCTTGGTCAGTGAATACGGCATCGTTGTATACCCAAAGAGCTGGTCCCTGACAAGACTTCATTTCAGGATGGAATAGTTTCAGGTTTGCATTTTCGTTTTTTCTCATATCAATGAGAAAGCGAACTTCCTGAGCTCCTGCATCTTCCGCATTCTGTATCATTTCACTAACGATGGCGGTGTCCACATAGTTGTTCTTGAGAATATTCCACAAGCGCATAGTTAAGGGTTCATGCTGCCCAGCTGGTGTGAAACCCTGCAATTCTTCTGTATCTAGAAGAAGTCGACTGACAGGTCGTACTTGGAGGAATATTGCAAGTTCCATTGAGACATCTGAATGAATCAAAGTAAAGTCTTCATCGTCATCCATCTCCTCATTGTCGGTGCTTTGTCTCAACCAGTCTCTGTCCACGTATGCGCTCTCATCAACTGGAATGAGATGACATTCTCCTCTTTGCGATGGAACAAGTAAGCGTGCCCGAGCTTCTTCTGAGAGCTCTCCTGCGGCGTTTAGATGGTGAAGGATCTGCAGTACAAGTTGGCGCTGTCTTTGTTGGAAGGTAACATTTGCTCCTAGGACGTCACATTTGCTCTTGATTTCATGTAGTATTTCAACCAGAGCTTCCGAATTAGTGTCGATGTTCCTTTTGACCCCAAGCGCCTCAAACAAATCCTTAAACGCACAAGTAGCCTGGGGAATAGATGCCATGTAAGGAGCTAGATCGAACGGAAGATTACCTGTACACATTTTGCTTGGTTCTGAAAAGCCGTTGCCATTCCAAACACAACACTCTACTCGATCCAATAAACAGTTTCCGACGTTTGAATCACGTTGCCATTCTTTCCTTAGAAATGCATAGATCTCCTTGAGCATCGGTATTATGTCTGTTACATCTTGTTCTGTTCTGTCTGTGGCATACTTCACACAATGTTCTATTTGTGCTATGACGTTCGAGATCACTGGAGTGTGGAATGTTATTCCAAGCAGAGTGAATGCTGTGGAAAACAGAACATCTTGTTGAGAAATAAAAGACTTGGAAGCTCCAGACATTAGCACGGCTTGTTTCGTTTCTATCAAAATCTCTTGGGGAGTTGTGAGACAGGATGAAGTGTTCCCACGCCATTTGATACCCGGTGGGTAATATTCTGGCGGAGACTGTTTACAAGGGATACATCGTTTGTTCATCATGAAATCTCTTACAGTGCTGCCGTCGACCAGTGAACGGTCAAAATGACCAGGGTTCTTCCCGAGGAGATCAAGTAAAGCTCTGGCCTTCTTGGGGCATTGTGTTTTCTCAACTAGATCAACACATGCAACCATCTCAACTGGAGTAACTTCATTCGGTCCTCGCATACCAAGGCGGTTGAACACCGGCATCAGATGAGCTAATTCAAATGGTGCACCTGGAAATACTCCCTGAAGCTCAAACAATTCACGGAGTGTAGGGTCATCTTGATGCATGAGGGCGCAGGGTGTCTTTAGTTCGGCTCCTCCTAAGACTGTGATGCATTTCACATCTCGAAGTTTCTGATGCAGGTTGCCGTCCATTTCAAGCGCAAAGAGAATGAGGCGGTCTCTCAGATCCTGTGGCACTTTATCTAAATATGGCAGGAACGCTTCATCAAACAGTCTGTTCAGATTGTATGTTCTAGTCTCTACCATATCACGTACTCCTGCCCTCTCCAGTGCTTGCCACGTCTTCTTTGATAGCTCTATCACTTCCACCATACGGCCACTGTGACAGTACTCCTTCAGATACGTTGTCAAAATCTGTACACAGTCGTCCTTGATTCCTTTCATCGTTTGCAGTTCCTCGCCGAGAAATACTACATTGTGAAACTGACGAGGTTCGTCATTTGTCCAGAAAACTGCTGGTTGTTTGCCATCCAATCCGCAGATTATCGTTTTGTAGAAAGCATTAAACAGCCCTGAACACACTGAATTCTCAGGTACTTTATCAACATCAGGCCACAACAACTCTGGCGACACATCTGTCCCGTATGTATTCTTGATCTGTTGAATGAACTCTTTGTCTGATAGAAGAGAGATATATGCTCGGCAAATCACGTCAGAGAGCAATATATGATTCCATCTTTCAAAGACAGTCACCCCATGTGGTGTCGGTGATTGTAGACTTCTTCGATCTTCGTTAATGGCGAACCTACCATCAATGTGAAATGGAAGCAGGCTTGGAACTGACAAAGGTAGACCGCAGTAGATCTCCCCCTCGATTTTCTGCAAATCTCTTACATTCAATGGGATAGCTACGGCAGCCTCTGGAGATAGCCCATGTGACTTTCCTTCCTGAGACTGTGCAACAACTGATGCTTGTTTCGAAGTCTTGCATACAACTTTGAAGGTGTTGAAAGAACTCGTATGCTCCTGATTGCCTATTTCATTGATGTGTGGCAATAATTCTGCTCCCCTTGAGGTCAGTTGGCAGCGAAATGATTCAGTTGACACGACGGTGCCGTCATCCTTCACCCTAGGATAATGCATGGTCTTCTGTATAGTGAGTAACTCCTCAGCCCTGGTAGGATCGCTAGAATTCTCAGAAAGGTAGAATAGGGAAACCTTCTTCACCTGTTTGGTGAACACCAGGAGGTTTTGTGATGATTCCCACATTTTCTGCATCAGGTTGATCAGTTTCTCCCCATCGTAGCTCTCCTTGCATATTTGGCTTTTCTGTGCAGCTTCTTTAGAACGGAGGGGCAGTCTAAAAAGTGTTCCGTTGTAGTTGAATGGCTCATTTCCTCCACTGAAATCGAGCCCAAACACTCCCTTGAATGGCTTGAACTGATCTGGGAATCTCCGGAGTGCTTTGGTGCTATTCAATCTGAGACGTACACCAGGTTGACTCTTGTCCCGGAGAACGTTTCCAAGGTGTGTGGTATGAGGGTCGAAACACTGCATGTAGTTCCTACTAACCAAACTTGGAACATCAGTTAGGCGGTACACCGAGTTGAAACCGGTCCCAAACTTCCCAATCTTTTCAGCGTCCTTTTCTTTGGTACGCCCTCCAAGACGGAGAATGTTTTCAAAGTCTTGGTCTGTGAAAACTGCATCGTTGTATACCCAAAGGGCTGGTCCCTGACAAGACCTCATTTCAGGATCGAATAATTTCAGATTTGCATTTTCGTTTTTTCTCATATCAATGAGAAAGCGAACTTCCTGAGCTCCTGCATCTTCCGCATTCTGTATCATTTCACTAATGATGGCGGTTTCCACATAGTTGTTCTTGAGAATATTCCACAAGCGCATAGTTAAGGGTTCATGCTGCCCAGCTGGTGTGAAACCCTGCAATTCTTCTGTATCTAGAAGAAGTCGACTGACAGGTCGTACTTGGAGGAATATTGCAAGGTCCATTGAGATATCTAAATGAATCAAAGTAAAATCTTCTTCGTCATCCATCTCCTCATTGTCAGTGCTTTGTCTCAACCACTCTCTGTCCACGTATGCGCTCTCATCAACTGGAATGAGATGACATTCTCCTTTTTGCGATGGAACGAGTAAGCGTGCCCGAGCTTCTTCTGGGAGCTCTCCTGCGGCGTGTAGATGGTGCAAGATCTGCAGTACAAGTTGGCGCTGTCCTTGTTGGAAGGCTACATCAGTTTTTGAATCGTCACATCTCTTCTTGATCTCATGCAGTATGTCAACCAGAGCATTGGAATTTGCCACCATGTTTTTTTCAACTCCGAGCGCTTCAAACAAGTCTGCAAATGCAATAGTAGATTGCGGAATAGATGCCATGTAAGGAGCTAGATGAAATGGAAGTTTTACCGCACACATTTTGCTTGGTTCTGAAAAGCCACTTCCATTCCAGATACAAACTTTAGCTCGATTGAGGATGAGGTTCTTGGTGTTCTTGTCCTGGCGCCACGCTTCCATTAGAAATGAATAGATCTCCTTAAGCATTGGTACTATATCAGTAACATCTTCCCCAGTTCTGTCTTCTGCATACCTGGCACAGTGTTCGAACTGCGTCATGACATCCGAAAGTATTGGAGATGGGATATTCATTCCAATCTTTGTGTAGACTGTAGAGAAACGACTCTCGTCCTCCTGGGAAGTAAAGCATTTTGAGGCTCCACATGTCAGTACAGCTAGCTTCTTTTCCCTCAGAATTTCGTGGGGAGTTGACAGTCTCGTAGAACGTTTACCATACCACTCAATAGCTAAGGGGTAATACTCTGGAGGAGACTGTCTGCAAGGAATGCATTGCTTCTGTTTCATATGATCAATGACAGATTTTTCGAGAAGGCTTCGGTTACTTGTGAGGAGCTCTAGTAGCGTTCGAGCCTTTTTTGGGCTTTGAGATTCAGCAACCATCTCAACACATGTAATCAACTCGGATGAAGTAACTTCACTTGGTCCACGCATGCCAAGCTGTTGGAAAGCTTCTATGACCTGCGGTGAATCAAATGGTGCGCCTGGAAATACTCCTTGAGAGGCAAACAGTTCGTCAAGCAATGGATCCCTTGGATCAAGGAGTTCACAGGGAGACAATAAAGAATTAGCCTTGTTGGGGATGAATTTCATATGACGCAGAATGTCTACGCTGGACTTGCAGTTGGCTTTGATATCTTCCCAGTGCTCCATTATCCACTGCAAGACGAGCTGTTTTTCTTGCTTGGAGTACAACTGCCCTTCATGAACTTCTTCCAAGACATTCATTATCACCTGATATTTTGATAATAGACAGACTTCTAACTTCTGTAGGAGACATTTAGATTTTATTCTTCCATTGATCAAGAGCCCCTTGAGCTTCAATGGAGCAGGAATATCGTCTTGGCAACATTCGATGTACCCTTCGCATTGTTCAATACTGACCAAAGGTTTGTTTGAATTTCCGGTTCCATCGACTCTTTCAAATAGTGGTAGGCAACTTAGAAGTTTCTTACCATCATGGGAGAGTTTTGCCTGTGCAAGATATTCTACGAGAACATCTCTATCAATGGTGGAGAAGGAATGGAATATTTGGACCAGTAGTTCAACATCTGAAAGCAGAAGGCATTTAACTACCCCTTCTGATGTTGGCATCTTGATATATTCGTCACGCATGATAGCTGGATGGCGGAGAACATAATCAGGACAGTTTGTGACTGTCACTCCAATCTGTTGTAGAATGCTTGCCAGATCATTTGTCAATGTGAGACTTTGGTGACTTCTCTGGATAATTCCCGACTTTGGGCACAGTGGTAGTAATCTTCTTCCCTCACCATCGGCCTCAAACAACGGTACAAGATGAATACCTTCAAAGAGAAGTAACTTACTTGAACTCTCTCTGTACAGCATTGACCAGACCTTTTCAAGCCATGCATTTAGAGAAGGCCCGTCTGTGTCTTGTACCCAGGTCCCTTGATCGTCTATCCGAGTTTTCATACTGGTCTTCAAGAGCTCAGCTACTGCATCAAGGGTTAATGCTTTTAGCTGATAACGCCCATCTGCACATGAAATAAAGAATAATTACAATTGTTAATTTATTTACACAAAAGTTAATCGTTTCTGTATTTGCTATGCCTCTATTGTTGAAGTTATTTGATAAAGTGTCAATAAAGGTTATGAAAACATTCCCATGAGGTCGTATTTGGCATCACTTTTAAATAGTAGGAAAATATAAGAATTAAGTTTTGACGATGCCCGACTAAAGAATTCAGGCTATGCACAATCCGCTCAAATATTTTGCCCATTTTTAAAAGTTAATCTATCCAGTTTGCACCAATGAATGTACTTTTGTGATACAATCTAGTTAATTGAACGAAAACAAATCAAAGAAATGTGCCTGCGGCAGTTTCTACAGGAAAGTGGTTGACACTTCGCCTCCCCCCCCCCCCCATATATCAGTGGACTAACTCATTCCATTTTAAGGATTAAAACCTAATTTTCAAATACCTAGCTGTATACTTTCTATTCGAAGGAAACATTTCCACATAAAATTGTGACGAAATTAGTTTAATAATTCCAGCTGTAATTAACAATCTCTAAGTTTATCTCAAATGAGGCCACTTTCAATCATAATCTATGTTGCTGAATTTCTCAACTTTACCCAAGGTAATTCGGTTAGAGGATAAAATAATGAAAACCAAAACACACCCATATTGGACAGGAGTTGATGAAGCGGCTTGTCCTCTGGTACCGTTCTGATGAATCGATGATTTCCTCCTGGTACAAGCTGTCGGTGGAACTTGGTGGTTGGTATGTACACTTTCTTTTCATCAGAACTCGAGAAGAAGTGGACGCTTCCGTCATCGAGAGGAAGAAGACATAATCCTTCCAGATCCTGTCTGGCGTCCTCTCGCAAGATGAACTCAAGGATCAGAAGCTTCTCATCAGCATTGAGCTTGGTCAAAATCGCAGGATCTTCACGAAGGCAACGGCAAAGGCTGGAAGCAGAAACAGTGGATATCTGATCTTTGTAGAACTTCTTGATGGCCTGTCTGCACACATTGGGAACCCTTGCGTATGCAATGCCTTTGATGTTGAAACACTTGAGGATGGCCTTTTCCATATCTTCATCCACATTCAATTCGTTGAAGTGGACATCGGCGATGTTCATCCACCCATTGTTGTCGCTATGTATGATAGTTTCCTGGAAGAGAGCATTGTAGAATGGTTCCAAGAGAATGTCCCAGTTTCCACGAACCTCTTCATGATCTGGCCACGATCGATAGATGCAATCGGCGGTCACTTTGTCCTGGGAGGTGTGACTACTAATGGCGTATTTGATCGCGTCGACATATACAATGGGAATAAGTTCTCTCACAAGAAGTTGGTTCCATTGTGCTGGAGTGTCCGTTTGGTCAGGTCCGGGCCACTTGATCCCGCGGCGATCGCTATTGACAGCAAAGAATCCATGCACATGAACTGGTAAACCCGTCCGACTCTCCTCACCAGGTGGCAGGGGAAGAAAGCAGAACACTCTACCAATGTTGTTATTCTCTGCTTCACCTGTTACACTTCTTGGCTCTGAAGAACTTACGGGAATAGCAACAGCTGCCCACGGGAGATAACTTTGCTTCTCGGCCAAATCGGAAAGCTCTCGAGACATGCTATCCCCTGCGATATGATGACTAACAACCCAGTGTTGTGCCTTGGATGCCTCCGGTGTTTCGGTAGTGAATGTCACACAATCAATCAACTTGATTGGCCCTCTGCGCCCACTGAAATCAGAGCAGTAAGTTTCTAGACGTAAAGAAAATTCCTTTCCCGGTGGATGTGTTTCTGGATCGTGTTCCCTTCGAACTCGTACAACTAGTGATGGCTCTTGCAGATCGGATGGCCTCTCCAACACCTCGATGTTATTCAAAGAGCGCAAAAACAGCATAGCAACATCAGCATCGGCTCGAAAAGCCAGGAGGAGCTCGCTTAATGTGCCTTCATCGCTGTAAATTTTGTCACTTAAACTATTTGCGGCATGCCGCAGAGGAAATCTGAACAACGTGCCGTTGAAATATCCTGCTGAAATCCCTCCTGGCACTCCGGGAAATATGTTGTGGTAGGGTTGAAACTGGTCTTCGTTCTTCGAGAATATGTCGCTGTCGGATCTGAGACCAAATTGCCATCCAGTTTTGACTCGACCACGCTTGTCAAAAAAATGTTCCTCTAATGGATCAATGAATGCCAGCTTTTGGTCGCTCATGATGCTCGGTAAATCTGAAAAGTAATCGAAAAGTATAAAGAATAATAAAACAATAATGCGCACAATGCAAAAAAGTATATAACACAATCAAATGATTGATAAGATCAATGTTTCCGTATCGAATAACTTAACATGACGCTTGTTTCTTTTAAATCTTTTTTTTTCTCAGCAGCTTTGTCTGAAGAGACCAAATTCGCCAGTAACTACTATTTTTAACTATTACTATGGTGATTATGCTCTGACTTTTCAAACTCATTTAGTTTCATCTTAGAATAGCAAGTAATTACTTCATCTTACACAGATAAACCACTTTCCATAAAAGCACATTTTAATAGCCAATAGGCGCTGGAAAACAACCCCAGAGTATCAAGACCTTTGCCTCAGGAGGGGCTAACTACTGTGATCTATAACGAAACGACTTTTAAGGGTCTTTATTTCAGCACAAGCAGGGGGTGGGGTGGTATCACCACAGTGAAATATTGTGAGAATATTAACTAGGTCATTATAGGAACGTGTCGGGAAGCACACAACTATAATGTTGTGTGCTTTCATTTTTTCGTATAATGTATATATTTGTACTTATCGTTCTCACCTGTTATGTGGTACACGGAGTTGAATCCAATGCCGAAACGTCCAACCTTCAAGCGATCCGTCTTCTTGTTGCTGCGGGCAGGTGTCTGAATCCCATCCCAGTCGGCTTTCTTGAACTTGGCGTTGTTGAAGGAGTAGAGGGCTGGACCTTGGTAAGGTGCTAGGGAATCTAGGTACAGCGTCTCGGTCCCAAACTGCCTTACATCATACAGGAATTTGACAGTATCTGCGCCGGCATCTTCAGCGTTCTGAACAAGCTCCTGCAAAGGCAAAGCAGCGTCAATTTACTAGGACATGTGCTCTTTAAAAAAAGACCATGCATGTACACTAAACTTGTTCTCTTCACGTTTCGAAACCTCAAATTAATGGTAAACCACCATTCCCACCACCTCCCTCTCGGGGAACGGACTATGTGTAGTCAGTTAAGAACATAACTGACTCGTACCTTTTTTTTAATGATTTTTTTGTAATAGTTCAAAGTCTATATAAAGCCAAGACAGCTGTATTTAGTACGTGGTCAATGCATATTAGTCAATACACTGAACGAGGTTTAGATCTTGAAAATTATTAATAAAAAGTAGAAGCTCCCTACTATTTATTCTCCATATGCGAGGTGGTGCTCTTGGAGGCGTGGGATGGATAAGGGGGTACAGTGCCCTAACACTTTCTCAAGTACCTCCCAAAGTGCAAATTTTAACTTTAGACAAATGCCATTTTTCTTTCTACTAAGTGCCCCTTCCCTCTTGTCATTAGTGTCCCTTTTTACCTCTGATAAATGCCCCGTATCGATTCTGACAGGTACCCTATTCCGTTCCTAATAAATGCCCCCTTTCCCTTTCTTATAAGTGCCCTTTTTCATCTATGATGAGTGCCCCTTAGCAGGTGCGAGATGTGCCTCTTTTTACCTCTGATAAGTGCCCTTTTTCACTTTGAAACGTGCCCAGTTTCTCTTTGCAATACGTATCCCTTCATCTGTCATATTCCCCTTGCAATAAGTGCATCTTTCCCCCTTTAATAAGTGCCCCTTTCTGAGTATGAAAGTGCCCTGTTTACTTTGACACGGGCCTCTTTCATTTATAATAAGTGCCCCTTTCAACTACCGATAAGCGCCCCATTTTACTTTCATATAAATGCCCATTCCCCCTTCTTCTAAATGCCCCTTTTGACCTCTGGTTCGTGCCTTGATTTGTTATTTTTACTATTTCAAATAGTTTCTCTTTGATAAGTGCCTCCTTTTACCTGTATTTCCCCTGCCGGTTACAAATTGTGCCCTTTTGTGGTCATCACAAATGCCATATCTAGTTTTTAGGGTTATGTACCCTATTTCTACCCCAACAATGAACGGCAGTGCAGCCGGGGCGACAATGCTTCAAATTTCATAAGAGGAACTATGCTTATTTTTCAGAAATGTTGAGTATTTTGATGATCCTTCGGTGAATCCCATTATAACTAGGAAAGTAGTGAGTGGTTTACCTTTATGATCTGGCCGTCACTATATTCCCTTAAAATGGTCCTTAAGTAGTCTACTAAAGGTGGAACGGATATCCCGAAATCATCTGTAAAAAAAAGAGAAGAGAAATTGTGTAATTAATATATTGAAATACGTTTGTTTCTTATAGTAGGTATAGCACACCAAAAATAAGTACAACAAACACATGTTAGATGCTGCTTGTAAGTGTCGGCTTGCATGGTGATGTAGATATACAGTAGGTTTGCGGTTGCACCATGTGTGTGAGAGAGAGAGAGGTTTGAGGAGTCCTGAACAGGACTCTGACTCTGACTCCTGACGACGGATAGTCAACCTGTTCGAAACGTCGAGCCACTCATCCTCTCCAAGCGCTATAGTTCTCCTGAGAACTATATGCCAAGAAAGATAACAAACAGTCCTTTTCAGGACTACACTCCTCCAAGAAAGATTACCGAGTCAGAGTCCTGTTCAGGACTCCTCAAACCTCTCTCTCTCTCACACACATGGTGCAACCGCAAACCTACTGTATAAACACATGTTATTTGATGATTGCAACTGATCAAGCTTTATGAAAGCTTCAAAAAACAAAAAACAGAATTGAAATCGGTCACTGCGTTGTGATTTTATACCATTTTTTTGATATCGCAAAATTACCGAAAAACCTGCCAGAAATGGTCAAATTGGCAAAAATGGCAAAATTCGAAAAATTTGACAACTTAATTCATCAATTTCTCGGACACAAATAATAAACTAAATTATCAGACAATAAAATATCATCTTTGTGGTAAAAAATACATTAAAAAATTTGTATATATCTATTACCGTTTTGAAAACAGAAGCAAACAAAATAAGTAATTTTTCCCATTTTTGCGAATCTGCAGATATGAAAAAGTTGTGAAAATAACTAAGTCCGTCTAATTAATATGCGCATATGTAATCAAATCAAACCTAACATGATACATCAATGAATCCTATGTATATCAGACAGGTATGGAATTTTTTTGTTGTTGAAGAAAACAAAAATTATGAATATTCATCAACTATGCAAATTAGGTCATTTCAGCTAATTATACAGTGCGTCCCAGAAAAAACGAAACCGAGAAGTATCGATGTTTTATCATAACTTAATCACAACCATAATTAATGAATGATACATATTTGGAAAGCTTAGAGTCTCCTCTTTCAGTTGATGCTACTCAGAGGATGCATATTTCACGCATGAGTGATTCAAAGCAATTTGAAGGAAGGAAACCAAAAAGACATTTGGCGGGCGGTATCTGAATTTCGAAGAAAAATTCACATTTCTAGAAAGTTGAGTTTCTGCCCTTTCATATGACACCTCAATCAGGAAAAATGAGCGAGGAATAACAAAGTTCTGTTTGTTTAAAGTAGCCCTTACATTTTCATAATTTTAACAAACGAATTCGTTTTCACTGGGTGCTTGCCGTAGCAAAAAGCAGATTTGACAAAAGACTTAACTCCGTTTCGTTGACAATCAGCCATGCATGAAGACTCTCGTCTATGGCTGATTGTCAACGAAACGGAGTTAAGTCTTTTGTTAATTTCGTTTATTGATACTGCAGGCAGCCAGTGAAAACGAATTCGTTTAATAAAATTATGGAAATGCAAGCACTACTTTAAACAAACAGAACTTTGTCATTCCTAGCTCATTTTTCCTGATTGAGGTGTCATATGAAAGGGCAGAAACTCAACTTTCTAGAAATGTGAATTTTTCTTCGAAATTCAGATACCGCCCGCCAAATGTCTTTTTGGTTTCCTTCCTTCAAATTGCGTTTAATCACTCATGCGTGAAATATGCATCATCTGAGTAGCATCACATGAAAGATGAGACTCTAAGATTTCCAAATATGTATCATTCATTAATTATAGTTGTGATTAAGTTATGATAGAACATCGATACTTCTCGGTTTCGTTTTTTTTCTGGGACGCACTGTATATATAAGAAAGTCAAACTGTTCATTTTGTTGGCATTTTTATGCCTCCGTTACGAAGTAGCCGGAGGCATTATGTTTTCGGGTTGTCCGTTCTTCCGTCCGTACGTACGTCCGTCCGTAGGTATCTCCGTCTATCCGTCCGTACGTCCCGTTCTCGTGATTGCGTTATCTGAAGAACCGACTGATGGATTCCTGCCAAACTTTGGTCATGTATGTATCTTGCAGAGCCAATGAACCGATTAGATTTTGGAGTCACGAGGTCAAAGGTCACAGGGCTCATTATGTATGCAAAAACAGCTCGTGATCGCGTTATCTCAAGAACCGATTGATGGATTCCTGCCAAACTTTGGTCATGTATGTATCTTGCAAAGCCGATGAACTGATTAGATTTTGGGGTCACGAGGTCTAAGGTCAAAGGTCACAGGGCTTATTATGTATGCAAAAACATCTTGTGATCGCGTTATCTCAAGAACCGATTGATGGATTCCTGCCAAACTTTGGTCATGTATGTATCTTGCAGAGCCGATGAACTGATTAGATTTTGGGGTCACGAGGTCTAAGGTCAAAGGTCACAGGGCTCATTATGTATGCAAAAACAGCTCGTGATCGCATTATCATTAGAACAGATTGATGGATTCCTGCCAAACTTAGATCATGTATGTATCTTGCAGAGCCAATGAACTGAGTAGATTCTTGGGTCATGAGGTCAAAAGTCAAATGTCATGGGCTCATTATGTATGCAAAAATAGCTTTTGAACGCATTCTCATTAGAACTGACAGATGGATTACTATTTAACTCAGGACATCTTGCAGAGCCAATGAACTGAGTAGATTTTAGGGTCATGAGGTCAAAGATCAAAGGGTCATATACATGTATGTATATGAGAAATTGCTTGTAATCACGATATTCTGAGAACCTGTTAATGGATTACAATGAAACTTGAATTTGAAAAATGTCTTCTGTTTTGGTTTGTAAACTTGCTTTATGACGGAGGCATCACTTTCGACTGCGCGCAGTTGAAGTTCCATCTAGTTTTAAATCATTTATGTATAGATCATATTTACACCAAATATTAACATTAAATTCCAATTATTTTTGCAATGTTAATAAAATATGGCGATGGAAATTACTTGGATCACCATTACAGCTATTTCCTCATATGTTTCACAAATTATTCAGAAAAACCGAACAAATGATAAGAATTTGCAGACTTTCAGCTACATTACAGTATAGTTTCTTTTAAAAAATGTCAGATTTGAGGATTTATGACGATTTTCCGAGAAACCATTCAATTCAACAGGCCATAACATTCTACAAGGACTGAATTTCAACAAAAAAAAAGTTTGGTGACCCCAATACAGTTGTGGCTACCTTGAGTGTAAATAACAAATTGATTCAATGAGTGAAACACATGAGGATATTACATTTTTGTAGGGAAGTTTTATACATTGAAGAGCATTTTCACAACGCAGAATAACAGTCAATGGGCGATCAGCGGGCCATGTCACACATGGCTGAAAAGACAATATTCTAATTAATAATTTAACATATTTCCCGCATGCCTATAACAATGAAACTACACAGAATTGTAGTTAAAGATATACTTGAAAGATATGTGAAATAAAAATTCAAAAATATTGTTCAGTTTTTTTTTAAATAAATTTACAAAAATTGCTATTTCTACAAACTGACTGCTGTTGTGTGTGTGTGTGTGTGTGTGTGTGTATGTGCATGGGGCAGACTGTGTGCACAGGCTGTGTGATCACCCTACTTATAGGGTGATCACATCACACTGCCTGTTTTCTTGAGAACAAGATGCCTCACTTCTACCATGGACGTACTACGTCCATGCTTCTACTATAATTTAATTATGACATTTTTCTTGTATCGATCATGTACTTTTGGCAGCTATCGTAGAGAAATGATTTGGCTGAATACAAATGTAACGTATAAAAGGAAAATGCTTTTTTTATAGGAATTTGATAAATTCTGACATTTTGTTTGTTGGGGATTTAATGGATGGTAAAGGTTTTCTACCAGTTAATGAGTTAAGTGCGAAAATATTATTTAAGGATGGAAGGTGGTACTAGTCAATATGCACGTATTTGAAAAGCGATTCAATCACTCGGGAATATGTAAGTACTTGCAGATATGAATGTAGAACATAGAGAGTATATGAAATTTAGATCCACAGCGTTTGTATATAATGATATAAAATTGATTGAGGATATGATTTCAGTTAGACAATTGACAGTTAAAAGAATATATCATGAGTTAATTAAATCAAAAACCGAAAAATCTAGAGCGGAGGAATTTTGGAGTAATACTTTGGAAATTGAATATATACCTGTATGGTCAGATGTTTGGTTATTTAAGTTAAAAAGTATAAAAGACAGCTTACTAATTAATTTCAATTTCAAATTCATGTATAATATTTTAGCAATACCATATAATTTGTTCAAATAGAAAGTTAATGCCAATGATAAATGTTATTATTGTAATCAAACAGGTGATTGTATGCACATGTTCTTTTTTTTGTAAAGAAGTCAGTATGTTTTGAAATGTAGTTGAAAGGACTAAAAAGAAATATTTCATGTCCAATTTTAATTTCAAACCATGTCATCTATTGTTTGGTATTGATTTTAATTCAAAGAAGGAAAAAGATGTTGATATTATTTTGAATTATGCACTTTTTACTATTTACAAAAGTTTTGTTGGAAAAGAATTTAAAAAGAAAACAACTAAAAAGAGACTTCTTCATATTTTTATTTACCTATTAATTTATCGTTTACAAATAGAAGAAAATATTAGAAAACCATGTATATCCTTCCAGAAATGGAGGCAAATGCTAAAAATGTGAATATGTTAATATTATTATTATGAAGAAAAAATAAAGAAGACCTGAAATGGTTATTTTACACAACAAAAAAAAAAAAAAAGTTGTCAACTTTGTAGAATTTTGCAATTTTTGCCAAAATAACCATTTCTGGCAAGTTTTTCGGTAATTTTGCGATATCAAAAATATGGTATAAAATCACAACGCATTGACCGATTTTTTTTTTTTTTAAGCTTATCAAATAACATGTGTTTGTTGTACTTATTTCTGGTGTGCTATATATATCTGGTCATAAATAAGAAGAAATTAAAAATATATAAAAATACACGTACACACACACACACACACACACACAAATGTTTGTACCCCTTATTCCGGAAAATATTGTTTTGTAAAATGTTTGGGAATTTATAGCACATAACCAGAACAGAAAGTATAAAAGACTCCACCCCCCCCCCTTTTTTTTGGGTGGGGGGGACATGTTGTTAAGACAACATACCCCACCCACCCCCTCCCGAATCTCCATCTCAAAACCTTTGTAGGGGAGCTGTCTGGGATGAATTTAAATGACTTTGTATCTGAGTAACCTTATTCAATGCTTTATTGGATTTCTACTCCTCACAAAAGAAAATTCCTCTTTTGATAAGTGTTAGAATTAACTTATCCTTTTCCTTCCCAATACTCTTATCAAGCAATGGTCTTAAGTGCAGGGTGAAGTGGTCTCTTGCCATTTTTTTCTCGGAATAGTTTTATGCATGTTAACAGAATTTTACGTTTCGACTCTTACATTGTAATTGACATTAATAAATACTGTTATTATTATAATGATGAGTTGATGACTCTAATTTGAATTATGCCCTAACCATTAAGAAAAAATAAAACAAAGGTCACCGAGATTGCCAGAGGTGATGTTTTGAATCCAAGAAAAATCTCTCCACCTTTAATTTACAATATGGACCTAACCAAGATAGATATATGTTTCATTTTACTAAGCTAAAAAATTATCCTTTGGTATACATTGTGAGGGCGTAATTTATGAATGTGTTAAAATGAATTGTACTCACGGTCATTGTCTTCTCTCTCCGCCTGTGAATAGGAATAAAACGAAAAGAAAAAGATGAGGAAAATAGAGAATAAACCAAACCAGAATATATAATTAAAACACAATTCAAACTACAGTCTTTATAATCAGATGCTCTACAGTCAAGCTATCGTGGAGGCACTTTCATTGGGAGAGAGGAAAAAATTATCTACTACTATAAAACAAGGACTAGTTTTCAACAACACAAAAATCAAGTTTTATTTGTTCCACATTTTACAACAAATATAGATATACAATATTTGTTGTCAAAAGGGCCGCCAATTTGGATGGTCCCTCCGCTTTAGGGGTTAGGTACAAGTGGGGAGGGGAGCATAGGGGGCATTTGCCCCAGGAATCGTATCATGAAGAAAACATGAAAAGAAAGAAGCGGGTAAAAGGACAAAAAAAAGAAAGAGAAGAATGAAAAATGAGAAATAAGAAATGAGACGATGGGATCCCTTCCACACTTTAACGTTTTATTTCTTGCAAATTGTTTTCTGAAAGTATCTGATGTATTCAATAATTTCCTCGGAACGTTCATGTATCAGCTAAGTAAGGATGATTTGCCCAATATATTCCCTCCTATGTTCGCTTTAAACAGCGTTATGCACTCCTATCCCACAAGACAAAGAGATAATTTCCATCTCCCCCCAATCCGAACGGTTTTTTCCCAAAAAACAATCATGTATACCAGTCCCTCTTTTCGGAATGGTTTGGATTAGGAGGTTAAGGAAGCACCATCGTTAAATTGCTTTAAACACAAACTTCGAGTTTTTCTTTTACATTCTTATATCAAATATAATGTGCTTGCCCTCCCCAGTTATTTCTTCTTCGATGATAATCTTAACTGTTAATTAATGATGCATGTTCCGTTTTTTTTTTTAATGTATATAAACAAATTACATTATGCTATATGCTAACCTAAATTGCTCAGGTGACTACGCATTTTGACTACGCATGTTAACCAGGTGACTCTGGCCTGGGTATTGGTGCTAATACATTATTTTGTATACAAATTTCCTTATTCCATTGTGTTTTAACCCTAATAAGGCCGGGGGGCCATTATGCCCCCCCCCCCCCCCCTCCACGATTTTTCTGATTGTTCGGGAACGCATATGGATGGCGCCCCGCCGCTCGATGACTTTTTTCTTTCGAGTCTTGCGCATCTTAAAAAAAAAAATTGGTTGAAAAATCGGACCTACAGTTACAAGGTCACGTGAAAATCGCTCATTTTCGTGATTTGTGTACAAAACATATGAAAATGTCATTTTTCCTAAAAATAGATCAAACATTGGTTATTGGGTCTTGTTTAAAGTTTAGGTGGTAGTTTTGGGAGTCATAATAGTTGAATTGTAGTTAGAAATGAAATAAAACAACAAAAACAATAAAATACATATTAGTTTTAAAAAACAATGGAATACATAAGAAATTATCGAAACAAGGAATAAGCTGGCTCTTCCAAATTTGTTGTATTATTATTCCAAATGGTCTAAGGAATATATGTAGTGAAAAAGAATGCTTAAATATGAATAGTATATGATTTATGGGTAATTTTTGTATCATAAACTGCCATAAATATGCAAATGAGTGAATTTTTAAAAAAATTGAAATGTATTATTTTTTCCATATATTTCCCTCCAAAGGGATTTTATTGATTTTCATTTGAAACAAATTAACAAATATATATTCAAGGTAATTTACATTTATAACATAAATAAAATTGGCTTCTCAAGATTCAAGAATTGTTGAAATCATTTTATGTAAACAAACTCCTGAATTGAAACCATTTTCTTGTGAATTTATTATTTCTACAATTCGAATTTGCAATATCCTTTTCGTTTTTGAAGTAATTTATTATCGAAACTCTAATATTATCAAAGTCGGGCAATTGTTTCTCTATTTTGCAAGTATACACCATCTGACGCACCACAATCAGTATACAATTCCATGCATAATTATTTGAACCTCTTAAACCAAATAATTTATCTTGTAATGAAAATGTTAATTTATTTCCGGTTCCAGTATAATGTATAACTGTTTCAATCTGTTCATTCCAAAATGTACATTCTTTTCTTGGGACTAAATTCATTTTAAACAGATCGTTCGTATATAATATGCGTTGCAAAACTTTAAACTGAAACCATCGTAAGCCCACATCAATGGTACAATTAAATCCAATAAAACAATATGTTTCCCAACTCTTATCATTCATGTCGAAAATGCATTTCCATTTAAGAAAACTTTTACATAGTCCTATTCTTCTCTTTAATAAAATTGCATAGATATGTGAACATCCTTTAACCCTTACTGTACTGGGGGGGGCCTGGGAGCCCCCCCCCCTCGACATTTTCGGAGATTGCGCCGCAACCGCTTGGAATTTTGAATTGTCCTTTCACGACTTTTTTTCCTCAAGTCTTACGCACATTTTGATACCATTTTCGTCGAAATCGGATATACCTGTAAGGCGTTACATAACAATTAGTATGCGCATGTCATCCAAAAAACAAAAAACAAATCAAAATCGCATCAAAATTTGCATAAATTATCATTATTAATTACATTAAAATAACTTTTTTGTGTTAGAAAAGAAGTTTCATATGAATATTGAGTTTCAACATTCAAAAAGTGGAGTTTCACACGTTTTCTGTAAAATGCATACAATTAGCATTTTGCATAATTAATTAAATTTGCATATTCGGAAAAAACTAATTATACTATCTTGTTCCTTACGTAAATATCTACAAACATGCAAATGTTCGTGTTCATCGGACAATCGATGGCCGAGATCATAGGGGGGTAGGGGGGGGGCCTCCCAGGCCCCCCCCCCCCCCCCAGTCAGTGGGTGCTCAAAATAGCCCAGTACAGTAAGGGTTAATACGTTTCATAACAAATGCCATTGTATCTTGGAAAAGAGGTTGTGGCACCTTGTTAAAAATAATTATTAAACCCTTGTTTAATTGCATCGCATAATCCACGATAAAAAAGAAAATTTATTTGAATATTGAAATTGAAATTATCATAGTATTCTATACACTTCACTTAATATGCGTGCAAATTTTCGCGGAGATCGGCCGGTGGTGGGGGGGGGGGGGGTTAAAGGGACTTTAGGGTTAAAGGGACTTGGAAACATTGTTCAGATGAGAGAAAATGATGCTAAGGTAGTGACTTTAATGCTAGATGAACAACTAAAATAATCTGAAAATTTGAGTGAAAACAAACCATTATTAATGATAGAAATTTGGAAAAACTGATCTGATCGATTCCTTAATTCTCCCAACTATATTATCAAAATGTAATTATATTTTAGGTGAATTTAAATCGTCACTAAGCAATGAATTGGCTCTATGTACCATTCCAGACATTTAAGTGTTGACAGATTTTAAAAATCCTGTCTTAAGTCTTATTTTGATGGAAAACGGTTGGGAAAATTCAAAAATGGTTGGGAGAATTTACTGTTAGAGGGTGTCGCACAGTGATGCCTTCAAATAAAACAATAAATATCTTTGTGTTTTGAGAATTTGTTCAGGATTTGTTGAATGTTAGAAGGTAAAAATAGAAGAAGGAATATGATTAGTAACATTTCATACAAAATTTACGCAGTTTTTTCATCAACCTTCAACAATACTGAGTCACTTCAAATTCTCCCCTCTAAATTACGTCTTTCTCTACTGCTACGGTTTTTTCATCTACAATACTTATTTTTCCAGGAACCTATATATAACATACAAGCACTGCTTTTTAATAGGTTCCTCACATTCTTATATCATATGAATTGAGAATCATTGAGAAGTGCTCATTTATACTACATGTATTGTATAATTTTTTGTAAAATGTGGAACAATAAAAACTTGAAATATAAGCATACAAATCTGACAAACCAATCAAAAACAAATTGAGCAAAATCTGATAAGTAATAAGAAAGTTATGAATTTTAAATGACATGAAAAACTTTGAACATCACAAGACAAATTGGCAACTGACTCCTGAGTCTGTGACGTCATTTCCTCACTATCCACTATTAAATTGTTTTCTTTATATTCATGATATAAATTTCCTATTTTCCCCTTAAGAATCTTATTTCTTCACACCAGCATCCAAGTTAGATTGATAGTAATTTGTTTTTGTGTGGATGCACTAATAAAGCGTAATTTGTTTCAGTTAAATCATGACAAATTTGAGTTTTGATAAACTATTAATATAAAAATAAATAATTGTAAGTATACTATATTCAGAAGATAGTATCAATTCTTCAAAGTTCATAACAGATTTGTGAAATGTCATGCACGCAATATGATACAAATCATATAACCTGAGCAAAGGCATGGTTAAATCATGTTTTGGGGGATAAAAAGGGAAATTAATGGGATTAAAATATATAAAGCAATTGATAAATAGTGAGGACATGACGTCACAAACTGATAACCAAATGGCAATTTGTGTAGTGATTTCCATTGTTCCATGGTTTTACATACTTTTTCAAAAATTCATAACTTTCTTATTATTTTGTCCTGCTTCTATTGTAAGTAATTTATTTTTAGAGTCGACTTGCCCTTTAAACGAGCGATACCACTTGTATGGGTCAATAGTTTAAAATAAGAATTTATGCATGGTTATACTAGACAAGAAAGTGAAAACAAGGTTTCTTATCTGTTGCAAATAATGTAAAACATGTTACTGGGCGTCCAAATGTAATCTTCGGCTGGTAGCAAGTAAGCAGGGGGTGCATGGTAGCGTTGGTGTGGTGGAGATCAAAATTGAATAGGCCATATTCTGGACTATAGTAATGATACCGCAAGATGACATAGTTTTACATTTTTCAATTTCTGGACTAACATGAGGTTTGTTTTACAATCAGGGTACACACTTTGTCTCACTTGGGGTGAAAAAAAAAAAGTTCCTTTGATTCTTCTGAATTTTTGTTTGTTTGTTGTATATAAGTTTCTGGTAAAGTCTGTAAAATTTCAGGGCTACAAGTGTTAAACTTTTTTTGTTCAAGTATTAAACCTGTCCTTAATGAACAAAATAGGGTCAAGTGTCACCTGATGACATTATGCAGAAAGAAAATATTTATTGTTTCTTTGGGTAAATGTGAATGACATAGTTTGATAGCTTGATGATATGGAGTCAGAATACAACTCAATTTTTCAAGTGCAAAATGGTTTTATTCATGTAAAATTAAGTTTTGCATCTTTTTATACCACAAAATGATGGCCTGACAGCATGAAGTTACTAATAAAAAAGCACACAGAGCAGTTCGACCCTATATTCTGTACTGCACAGCTACTTATTGTAAGGGTGCTTTTGCATACCAACTTCCAGAATAAAAGGATAGATGGTTCTTGAGATATGTGGCGTCAAAAATTCGTTCGGAGACAATATTTAGTTCGGAGAGGACATTTTTTTCGGACATACAGTTGGAACTGCCTGCTACAATCGTGATTCATTATTTCATGGCATAATAAAAAGCTGGATATATGTAAGGTTGATTAGAACATATTTTATCCCTGTTAGCACCCATTTATGATCTGCATATAGATCTTCAATCACCCATCGTAGATCTTCTCCCTCACTTTAAGACTTACCGGTACTAAAAACTGGATTCACATTGTACTAAATATTGTCAATATGCAGTTTTCAAGAAAATTGCGAAATAACTTCAACTTGCTCTAAAATTACGATCCTTATGCCTACGTCAATGAAACTTGGCAGACCCATACGTGACAACTGTCTGCTAAGTTTGGTAAAATTCGATTATGTCAGCGCAAATTTATCGCCCAAAATAATGAATTTACTATGAATTACGTAATAGCGCGTTTGATGCGTGCAGTACATTGCGCGCAGATGAAAATGGTGTCAAACTGACCGCAATGAAGTGCCCTTTCGAATGATACCAAGTATGGTATATGTTCACACACAAAATTGTGAGTTAATCGCATTTTAGACACCATATTATACTGTTTATGATTATGTTAGTATAGACGACCGTTAGTGCCACATCGCCCGTCATTGCACGCATATCGTTGTGCCACGATTGCAGGTCTAGTTCATGTATTATTTCCGTAAGCTAACATCTCCCACCACTATTACATGACATGTTTAAAGGTATAGACCACTTCTGGTCATGCGATTGCATTGCGAAAGAAGCGTTGTGGAATCGATCAAAAAAAGTTGGTCATCTAGCATATAAGTATTGGTGTGTACTGCAAGGTTCTGGAATAATCAAAATGATAAGAAATTTGACCCAGTCTTGGTAAAGTTACAAGCACTGTACACAGAAAGATTATATGGGGCTACGCGATATCTATCCAGTCCGGATAATTAGTAGGCAGTTTCCCGGCGGAATTTGTATCATCATGTATTATTCAAAACATATTCTTTCACATTATTGGTAATAACAGCTTCCATTTCATTTTTTGAGAGGGGGGCGTTTCCAAAGCTGGTCTATTCTTCTTTCCATTCTTATGGAACAAGGAACATATCCACTTTGTACGAACTTCATTGACCAAAACTATTCCCCGTTTCCAAGGCGTTCATTAATGGAATTCAATTAATACAGATGTTAAAAGCTTATGACTCGAAATTGATTATATTGATATTTTAATTGTGCTCTGCCCAGTGCAAAAAAAAATATACTCTTTTGAAATTTGATGGTTTACTTTAGGTTTTGAAGTTTATACGAATAAATCTATACGGACTAGCACAGTCGTATGCTTACAAGTCACGTAGGTCCATTATACGCTGCGCGTTTGCTATCCAAGACCGCTAGCGCTCAGCGCATCGTCCCACCCCCCCCCCCCCCCCCCCGCCAGGATTTCGTTAGATTTCTAAATCAGGGCAGGGGCGTCACTAAAGGGGGTGTGGTGGTGCGACACCCCCCATCTGTCAGGATATTGTCGGTAAAATTGCGCTGCCGTCGGGAAAAATGAGAAAAAGGGGGAGGGGAAAATGAGAGGGAAATGGAAAGAAAAGAAAAAAAAAAAGGAAAAGAAAGGCAAGAAAGGGAAAAAAGGAAAGAGAAGAAAGAAAGTGAAAAAAGTAAACAAAAACAAAAGGGAAAAAAGGAAAAGAAAGGCAAGAAAGGGAAAAAAGGAAAGAGAAGAAAGAAAGTGAAAAAAGTAAACAAACAAAAAAGGAAAAAAGGAAAAGAAAGAAAAGAAAAACAAGAAAGAAAAGGGGAAAAGGGGGGAAGGGAATGGGGTGAAAGAGAGGAGAGAGAGAGAGGGGTAAGAGCCCTAAAGAGGAGGGTGGATGAAAGAGAGAGAGAGAGAAAAGGGTGGGAGTAAGAGAAAGAGAGAGTGGAGGGATGTTGGGTGGAGTCGTCTCGTCGAAGGAGCCAGAAAGATACCTGCGCATAGATACATTGCTGTGTCGGGTCAGCTGTGTCGGTATTTTTGCTCGATCTTCGTGTATTATATTAATGCAGAAGTTTGAAGTCGGTGAGATGTACGAACTGTGACTTTTTATCCGATGTGAGGACTTCTAGAGAGACTACAACTACAGAGGAGGGGGGGGGGGGTTATGGGGCAGTTGCCCCCCCCCCCCCCCCAAAAAAAAAAAAAAAAAAAAAAAAAACGCCGGCCAAAACGAGAGAGAGAGAGAGCAGAGAAAAGAGTAAAAGGACGTAGGAAGAAAAAGGAGCAGAAAAAGAAACATTCTTTTAAATTTAGACAAGTCGAGAACGGTACAACGAATCGTCTTCTTTCTTTAATAGTTTAATGAAACGTCAAAGCTTCCGCGCTTTGCGTGGGCGTTGGAAAACTGAATTCAGTTGGCGAGAATAGTACAACGAATCGTGTTATTAATTTATCTATTAGTTTAATGAAACGTCAAAGCTTCCGAGCTTCGCGCGGGAGGGAGAAACAGACTTCAGACAGGGATTAAGAGTCGAGAACGGTACAACGAATCGTCTTCTTTCCGCTAATAATTTAATGAAACGTCAAAGCTTCCGAGCTTCGCGCAGAAGGGGGGGGGGGGACAGAATTCAGTCAAGCCGATCGCGCGGGACCTCCCTGCACCCACCCCCTAAGGAGCGCTTTTTGCATGCTCACTACCGCCCCTTAAAATAAAATCAGAGCTGCGCGCTTGCTATAATACTTGTTTTTATCTCAAAGTTTCACCTTAATATAATATCAGCAAAAGAAAATAGATTTTGGAGCACTGGCGCCGCACTCTTTCCAATCACGCCACAACGATAGATTGCCCAAAAAGGTTGCAATTTTAAATATATAGCTACGATGCTGACTAGTCTTGACGAAATAAACCGTATCTATGTGGTCGAGGAAAATGACCATGTGCGCATTCGCAAGTACTACAGATAGTTCGGAGGAAAAATAATTTAGCCCCGGCCCCATGCTTATAGGCTTAAATTTGTAGACATTGGCATTAATATGTGTCGGTAATTGGTGGCTAGTTTTGTCGGTATTCGGTAGCCTCCACATCCCCCACCCCACCCCCCCCCCCCCCCCAACTGAAAAAAGTCTAGCGACGCCCCTGAATAAGGGGAGTCGAATTTGGGCCTCCGTCGGGTGATCACAACTATTATTGAGCTCAGCTCTCCTTGAAATTTCCCTCCATAGAAGAAAGATGCTTAAACTTCTATGGTTCTGAACGAAGACTACTTTCAGACGCTGGAATATGCCTAAGACCCCCCGCCCCCCCCCCCCCCGCGATGCCGTATATTAGAAGAAATGGAATTAAACTAAGATAGGAAACTTCCATAGTTCTGACTTAGTCCATGTTTACTGAAAAATGAATCATTGCCCTCGAAGTTGATTAGTTACATGTATTAAGATCAATATTAGAAGGGAAAAAAATAAATTACATGAACTAGTGTAATAATAATAATAATAACAACATTTACAATGCGCACATATCCACCCCAAGATATGCTCAATGCGCCTAACAAGGTAAATACATGAAACAAAAGAAAGTACACGAAAAGTTACAGAGAACGAAAATAATTTAACATAATTAAATATAATTAAACAACGTTAATTACATCAGATTGTGAAATACACTACGTCTTAACTAAGGAATTCAGACATTAAATAGTTTTTCAAGTTTTTTTGGCACAAATTTTGATTGACTGACATTTTGATTGAATGGGGGTAGGGAGTTCCATAACCGGGGTGCAGCAGCTGTAAAAGCTCTGTCACCCCAACTCCTCTTTTTTCTTAAATGTATTAGATTCGTTGATTTGGAGGAACGATACCTGCACGAGAACTTGAAGAGATATTAAGAAGAGAGGAAATATATTCAGGAACTAAAACTACTAGATTATGATATGGTAACAGTGGCGATATTGATTTTTTTTTTTAAATTAATTGTTAACCATTTTTCTTTTGCCTTGAAACTTGAATTTGAGTCAATAAACACTTGTGTCTTTCTTAACTTGTGTACCTCCATCATAGTCATAGATTTTGACGAAACGAACATAATAATTAATTGTAACAGAGATGATGAGTTATTTTTTTTTGTAAAGAACCAAATTCCCCAGCTGAGAATGGGAACAATCCAGTCGGGACTGAAGGCGCGGGCCGCCGCAGTCTCATACATTACTGAAAGTAAAATACAGCTTACCATTTTGTTTGAAGAAATAAACACTCGTGAAGAATGTTGCACATTTATCGATCAAACTGGTTCATCTTTCCCAACTTCACGGCCCGAGACTCCGAGAATCCCAACACTCCAAGTCCAAATCCAACAGAAAGGGGTTTCTTCATCCTTCGTTTGGCAAACATATGAGCGCGATGCAGGTGGTTATCATGGCATTGAAATATAAGAACCTCATATCATTGAGTCATTTCAACACAACTAAATGAATACAGAATGCCTATCTGCTGAAGCATGTGCTGTAGTATCGTCCCGTGTTTCGTATATTAGGGCGTCGGGAATATCTCGAAACGTCCACGTAAGACTAGATCGCTGATCTCTGAATGAATTAAATGTCCGAGTCCGCCGGATATTATATACGCCAATAGCATGTAGCGCATGCGCATATAGATGCAACAACATGTGGTGCATGCATGCATATAATTATAGAGGCAGCCTCTGTCCCCAATTCATATTTTAAACTTCATTCGATTACGAAAACGAAAGAAATTTGGTCAAGTTCGCATTAGCGTAAGTATAGTTTGATTATTCTTGTGAGTAGCCCGCGCTACGTTTTTTCACAGTGGGGGGGGGGGGGGGCTAAAGTAGTTACGATCAGGTAGAGCGGAGCGTATATTAGAAACCTCAGGGGTTTAAGCAGGCCAGGGGCGGGGTAGCGTCATTCAAAGTGGGGGGGGGGGGCACCAATACAAAAGAGCACTTTCTTGAAAAGGGGGCACCTGCAAAGGGAAACCTCAAACCGCAAATATATACAATTTTTAGACATTGGTATATACCCTACATTGTAATTTCATTAACAGGGATGATTTACATGTTTGCTTTCTCTCCTTACATGGTCCAAGATACTGCTCAAGCATTATACATGTACTTTGCAGCTGGGTGTGATGGTATGAAAAAAAAATATTTGCGAGCGGCGAGCGAAGCGAACGAGCAAAAAAAATTGGAATTTGTGAGGTCGCAGTTGAAAAAAAATTACATCTTATAAAGAGAAAAAGACAATCCTGATGGCGCTTTAAGCATAATCTTATCATGAAAAAATGAAAGACTGAAGAAACATAATTATCAAGTTTAAATGCGAGCGAGCGTAGCGAGCCAGCTTTCGTTGAAATTAGAGAAAAAGCTCTTAATCTCTTTAAATTATAGGTGCACATTAATGGGGAAAGGAAAAGGCCCGGCGAGGCAGATATCCAAAAGGAAAAGGAAACCTATTAGTAAAGAAAAAAGGCACATGTCAGAGTCAAAAGGGGAATTACCAGAGGTGAAAACGTGACGCTTATGACGATGTGCATGAGACATTGTTCGGTAAAATTTGCATATACAAAATTATGCGCAGATTTTAAAAAAAAAAGAATTTTATGAATCCTTAAACTGCCGAATTCGCCGAAGTTTTGCCGACATGCTTGAAGATGCCTACATGTTTTTACTTCTCGCATTTGTTATTTTTTCTTGCTGAATTAGGATCGCTAAATTGCGCCTTTAATCAAATGTAGTCTCGCATTCAGCCGTAGCGTTGGCCCTGCATAGGCCTATAGTCAAATGGTCCAGTTCTGCCAGAGCTGGATAGCCCACAGGTCGATTCCGTGCAACATGCCCTTATTATCTTATATCGCTCGCTTCCCCCTCCCCGATGCTCCCCCCCCCCCCCCCCTCAAACACACAAACAAAAATCATCACTAAAGCTTACACAAAACTTTGACCAGAGGCGGATCCGAGATAAATTAAAGAGGGT
>JAVYIG010010559.1:0-68144 GCA_035222895.1 Strongylocentrotus droebachiensis | reverse complement strand
GTTTAGCAGACAAACATTTATTCTTGCTTGTTGGTCCATCCCCGACTCACGTTGCCAAGTAACAATTATTAATTTCAAATTTCTTGTAGTCATCCTTCCTTTGTGATCGAACTGCCTCAATTTTCTTCGTTATTTGATATATTTGTTCTGAAATTAAATAAACAACTACCTGTTAAAATCTGGAAAATTGCATGATTTTTTAATTGAATACAGCCCTATGCTTATACCTTAGTTTGGCCTACAGCTTTCAGAGAAGAAAAGAAGAAAAGAAAATCACTCATCCCAATGATTTGAAAAGGGCACTTTATCGGAGGAAGGTCACCATTAACTTGAAGGAAAGGAATAGGGGCATATTCAGAGAAAATCATATTTTAATAGGGGCACTTTGTTCTCAGAGGCAGTACAATTATGAAAGAAAAGTGGTCCATATATCAAAGGAAATTAGGCATTGTCAAAGTAAAGCTAGGGGCAATTAATTTATATTTTTATTTCGGACATGCATTCTAGGCCATATAATATTAATTGTCAAAATGCGTGGGCACCGTAGGGGAAAGGCATTTCTTGAAAAGGGACAGTTATCATCTGGGGAGATAGGATCATTTGTCAAAGTGAAAGGAGCAGTAATCGTATCGGATAGGGGTACTTGTACGAGGTTAAAAGGGGCACTTAATTACATGTAGGGGACTTCTCATGGAATTTAAAAAAAAAAGGTCACTTACAGGTGGGGGTAGCTTAATTAATGCCATGCCCACGGGAGCGTGCATCGGATGGGATCGAGTACGTGGTTTGTATCGCAGCAGTAATTACAGATTTAGTGGTGATCTTTACAGTTTATTAAAGATCCCCCCCCACCCCCCCCCCCCCCCCCTGGTAGAAAACATGATCTAGCGAACGGAAAGGGCATGCCTGCAATCACATGACCACACTCACTCACTCGACTCGACTCTACATGCAATGACAACGGTACATGCACACACTTTCCTTGATACTTCATACTTGATCACTGTCGCTGGTAGGTGCTACTAGCAGGCTTCAAAAATGAAGATGTCGACCTTTATCTGTCTTTTCTCTTTTGCAATATTCATGATAATCGGTGGTGCTGTGTCAGAGCAAACGCTGCGGCTCGTAAACGTGGTAAGAGTGTAGTTGTATTGACATTATCTCTAAAATAATGTTTCATTTCGGATGCTCAGTCCCATACCTTGAAAATGGGTGTGTGTCTATTGCATGCTGGGGGGGGGGGGGGGTGGCGGTACTCTTACATTCTACAATTAAAGCCTATCTGCAATAATTGGTCTAGATCTAGACTACATCTATACAAAATATGCTATCTAGATCTGTAATTTTGAGTAGACACTAGTGCCCCAAGGGAGAATCAGAGAGAACTTGATATCTATTATCATGAGCAAAATCAGAATTTGATGTCTGACTCTGACTCTGAACTCTGATAATTAGGTCTAGATCTAGACTAGTCTAACTCTAAGTGATATTTTTGTACACGGCACACGTAGAACTTTAGCTTACATGTAGTGCATGCGCAAATTGTTAATCCGATCTCAGCAAATCGCAGCCTCATTTTACTAAATTGGGGACGACATGGGCCCTTGTTGTTGGCTATCACTGTCGTCCATTCACTCAATGCTATTTTTGTGCGAGGAGCGAGCTTGCGATTTTCTATTTTTTTTTATACCAAAATTATGATATTTCAGTCAAACCTGTATTTGTTACGATTTTTTTCAGCATCCTTAAAAGGTTAAGTATTTCACTTACGTTCAAGTCTTACGTAACTATTTTTTAAGTTTGAAAAATTCTCATTTTCGTCATATTTAAGGTACTAACTGGAAATTTATTCTGAAATGTTCGTTGATTTTTCTATTTTATGTGTGTGCAATTTCATGTGTGAGTCAGTTATGTGTGAAGTGCATCACCTGTTTAAAGCATGACATGTCAAAATCTCTGGTGTGACGTAATATTACCTATTGACATTGCCATTGAACTTAAGTTAAGTGGGCCCTCTCTCACTTGAATATGAAGCCACTCGAGCAGACTGGCCAATGGGAGCGCGTAAACAAACTGTACAGCGCTCAATACACAAAGTTCTTCGTGCTTGGTCCTATACATGTATGTACGCCACAATCCACTGACCGAATTACTAATTTAAGATTTGCATAGGCTAGTGATCTCATTTTTCGAACATTCATAACTTCCTTACTAGACCTATTGGTTCTATTCATTTCAAACTTTTGCCATTCTGTTTCTGTTATTTTTCTGCTTTCATAATCATTCATAGTAAAATCAATGTATTACAAGGGTTGAATTGCCCTTTAAGTACGTGTAAATAGTATGGACCTCATGCTAGCATAAGTGGTAAAGAAGTCTAGAGAGTAAACACTTTCCCTTGCATTTAACAAGGTCACTGCTAAGGTCACAGAAAGGACATTCTGTACTCAGAATTGATTCCTGCAAAGTTCTACAGGGTTGTCGTTGGATGCAAAAGGGATACATTACCTTTAATAATGATAATTGAAAGGTACTTAAAGACAAGAAGTACATTTTATACAAAAGATAAAAGAACAGATTGGTTTCAATTCTTCCTATAACTACTCCACCATTGTGCATACATGTAGTTTCACTATTCAATATTGTAACTGTATGCATGCATTTTGTAGAATCTGAGAAAATGGCTGTTAAAGTTTGGAATTTGAATTTACATAAAGATACAAATTTCCTTATTCACATTTAAAAAACTGATAGATATTGTATTTCATATGATGGTCTATTGGTCTAGATATCATAAGTGCAAATGACACAAAAATAACTTACATATATCTTCTCACATTGTTTGCACTTTGAAATGTAAGTGTGGAACGCTTTCAATTAATTAATTCATCAAAAGTATGATTACCGGTAATAAGAATCTGCTTTTCTCATCTCAACCTGCAGCGCAATAACCACAGTACTGATTCAGTGTTCATTAGACATGTTAATGAATCCTTCCCTTCAATTAGGTTTCTCCTTAAAGTGATTGATTTTGTTCTTGCTCTGATGATTCCTAATGTTGTTGCAGGGAAAAAATTAATATTTATTTTTCGGGGGCTACTTTTCAAGCTTGCCTGCATAAAAATAACACTCTAAAATTTGTTTTGCATTGAACTCTATGCAAATTTACTGGGGCTCTTTTCTGATTTTCGGGGGCTGTTTTAGGCATTTCGGGGGCAAATTCGCCCTGAGCCCCCGTGTATTTTTTTCACTGTGTTGTTGTTTAAGTCTCTCTGTAAGTCTGTATTTGTCCAAATATTTGCTTGTGCTGGAGTTGCTTTGTCACTGTCACCTACAGTTTCAGAAGTGGTACATATAGAAACAGACTGGGTTACTTCTCCATGTCGATAAGCTACATGTACACAATTTATTTTCTTTCTTAGAAGTTAGAACTCCCAAGTCAACTTGCACTTTACCACTTTCATTTGTCGACAGACATTCCTAAAACCTCCCCTTTCTCTGTCGTCCTTCCACATACTTACTCTCTTTGGTTCTGCTTCCCATTTTCTTGGTTATTTCATTTAATTTTGCCAATTCACCAAACCTTAAACTTTCAAAAGTAAGAGTGAGAAAGAAAGAAGTATGCTACATGTATTAGAACAGAAGAGAAACAATACACCAATCCACTTTGCACTGAAACAATTTTGCCATTTGTGAAGGAGGAAATATAAATGCTCCTTGCAGTGCTAATCCTGTGCCAAGGTTTAAAAAAAAAAAATTACAAAAAACATAAAAAACTGTAAAATATTTTAAGAAAGCTATTTTCATGTTCAATTAAAAGCAATTTATCTGGCAAATTTTGCAATTTTCATTCACAATGCTTCAAGTACTTAAAGCTTATCTGCCGTAGTTTACAGGAGGGATTAGACCGCCCTGCAAGGTCACTGGACAGGTGGTTATCTCATCAACTCAGCTCTCAGTTAACATAAGAAAAAGAGGATCATGGGGGACCAATGGTCACCGATTAGGCATTGTTTGTTATATAGAGGGCGCAAGTAGCTACAAGTAATGCAGTGGGCCTTTAAAATTTAATTTTCAAACTATAAAGGAGTGGAAAATAAGATAAATTGTTACCAATCTTGAGGAGGGAAAACTTAATAATTTAGAAAATAAGAAAAACTCATTCTTGTGATATGGGCTGTAATGTAAATGCTTATTTTTTAACACAGCTGTCAAATTTTTATGAAAAACAAATGTGATACATGTATGATTCTCATTTTTCTATGCCTTAGTGTCATTATCATCACTTTGAATTTCTTTGTTTAATTTCTCCCAGCTCTATCGTCATGGTGATCGTTCTCCGGCTCAAACCTTTCCCACTGACCCCTATCAGGAGGACAGTTGGCCGCAAGGATGGGGTCAACTCTCAAAGGTAAGATTTAAATTGATTGTAACATTCTTCCGCGCATCTCTGTTTTCTACTACCGTATTTGCCGGCGATAAGGCCGCAGCGCCGTATAGGCCGCACCCCCGATTTTGACATTAAAAACTTTTGTCGAAGTCGAGATTTGATCTCTTGCGTACAAATGTTGATGTGACTAAAACCACCGCCTTAGACCCCTCGGCCATCCCGCACTGATGCTAGCCTAGCCTAGGTAGTTTTCTGTGATGTATACATTGCGCCTCTCTCTTGTGTATTAAAATGGATGCAAAATAGCGACTTCGCGTGCTGGATGCTTCGCGGCAGCTCCGTTAAACGGGCCCTTCTTTTACTTTTGCAATGCATTGGCACGAACTTAGATCAAGATCTATCGGCAGATGTTGTTTTTGGAAGTTTATTTTCGTCTTCATGTCAACAATGCAAGATAAAATTGTCGGTAAGATGTGTGGAAATGTCCTTTGTACTGTTCGTAGATCTAGTCCCATACTGTATGTGCAAATTCGTGCTGGTTTTGACTTATTTTTTTATTTTTTTAACTCTTTCGCCGCATAGGCCGCACCCCGACTTTTTGATATTTTCTCTTCCAAAAATACTGCGGCCTTTACACTGGCAAATACGGTACACCACTTCACTTTTGCGTTTTCATCCAACTCCAAGTCTTAAAGCCCCTCTAAAGCATTGGGAGCCACGAATCCCCCCCCCTCCCAAATTTGATAGCGAAATTTCACTTTTATTGTATCATAATGTGAAAGAGGAAACATTTCTGCAAAGATTCCCCCCCCCCCCCCTCCAAAAAAAAAAATGTGTTGAAGACAAATATTGATAAAATAATACAAAATTTGGGTTTTCTGTTGTACACAGAAAACCTAAATTTTGATATTCTTTCATCAATATTCTACTTCAAACACAATTGTTTTGAAAATCCTTACAGAAATGTGTCTGAAAGGAAATTCTCTTTCACATTATGATACAATTTACCGGTACGGTAAGTGAAATTTTACCACCAATTTTGTTGAGCTCCCAACACTTTAGAGGGGCTTTAATTTAACTTGCACTCCCAGTTAGTTCTTGGTTCGGTACCTTTTACTTTTCCTTCCAATTAATCTTTCAGAAGACTCTGATGTCTTTAAGTGTTTTTGTTTTGTTTTTAGCAATTCATGACACTCCTTGTAGTTACTCGCCTCATCTACCATCCCAGTATAGCTTCCTGAGTGAGCTGCCAAAGGGATTACCCAACCAAGTACCAAGTGTGGCCTAATATCTTTTGTCTTTCTTTCTTCAACCATTCTATCAGGATATTGTGCCATATATATTGGGAATATTCAAGGGACTTTCCCCCTTCCTTTACTAAGCACAAAGTTGAAAAAGAGAAGCATTGTAATGAAGTATTGGTTCACTTGACCTTTTAATTTGTATAGAATTTCTGCTGGTATTATTTGTGATAATGCATGAGCCACACAGTCAAACCAAACCCCATACTCATTCTTAGTGGGGTTTTTTTTTTTTGTGGGTATACTGGTTACGGTATCCAGTCAGTTGTAGCTGAAGAATTATGCTGGTTATAGTCCAGTAGACAGTGGGTCATTCCATGTCAAATCACCCAATGGTTTTAACCCTACCATTTTTGATTTTGATGAAACTTAGTGTACTTGTTGAGTGTGATCTCACAGCACCAAATCCCAAATTTTAGGTCAATCGGGTGAGGGGTTTGGGAGATACGGCCCACCAAATTTTGAGATTTTTGCAAAAATGGGGGTGGCGGGCCTACCTTTGAACCCTTGTATCTCGGGACCTAATGGGTCAATCTTCACAAAATTTGTATTGTTGGAAAGGGTATCCGATAAGGATTCCAAATCTGCCGCCATTTTGAAAATTCGTACATGTTGGGGTACTTTGACCTCTTGACCTAAGATTTGACCTTGAAATTGACCTTGTGGATCACGTGACCTTGACAATATTTTTAATGAAATGTAACCTTTGACATGTTCACTAGAACATATAAAAGTTTCAGAGATATAATATTTTTTGATTAGGAGCAATAAGGATTGAAAGTATCCATACTTACAGATATTCACAATAAACCCTATTATAATGTATACAATACATGCAATATGCACAGTACAACATACATCTTCCACATGCTTTTTTGTTCTAGGCATATCCATTCTAAATGTCAGCAGTACTTGAATAGAAATAAAATGACAAGTTCATATAGGCCTAAAGGGTTAACAGGATGTATGGCTTTAGGCCTCTGAGTCGGTTCTAGGATAATTACCCCCCTGGAAAATTAACCCCAAGGAAATGTCCCCCCCCCCCCCCCGAGGACAATTACCCCCCAGACAATTACACCAAAGGAATATTACCCCTCGGACAATTACCCCCCCCCCCCCCCCCTATTCGTTAAAGGGGAAGTCCATCCTGATAATAAGTTGGTTTTAATCAAAGCAGATTTTTTTTGGGGGGAGCCTATTATCCTTGAGGGTTAATTTTCCAGGGGGGGGGGGGGCGCAATTGTCTGGAGGGTAATTTTCCTCGGGGGGGGGGGGGGGACAGATTGTCATTGGAGGTAATTTTCTGGAGTTAATTGTCATCTGGGTATGATAGTCCTCGGGGGCATAATTGTCCTCGGGGGGGGGGGGGGAACATTTCCTGGGGGTTAATTTTCCAGGGGGGTAATTATCCTAGAACCGACTCAGAGGCCTAAAGCCATACATCCTGTTAACCCTTTAGGCCTATATGAACTTGTCATTTTATTTCTATTCAAGTACTGCTGACATTTAGAATGGATATGACTAGAACAAAAAAGCATGTGGAAGATGTATGTTGTAGTGTGCATATTGCATGTATTGTATACATTATAATAGGGTTTATTGTGAATATCTGTAAGTATGGATACTTTCAATCCTTATTGCTCCTAAACAAAAAATATTATATCTCTGAAACTTTTATATGTTTAAGTGAACATGTCAGAGATTACATTAAATGAAATTTTTTGTCAAGGTCACGTGATCCACAACGTCAATTTCAAGGTCAAATCTTAGGTCAAGAGGTCAAACTACCCCAACATGTACAAATTTTCAAAATGGCGGCAGATTCTGAATCCTTATCGGATACCCTTTCCAACAATACAAATTTTGTGAAGATTGACTCATTAGGTCCCGAGATAGAAAGGTTCAAAGGTAGTCCCGCCACCCCCATTTTTGCAAAAATCTCAAAATTTGGTTGGCCGTATCTCCCAAACCCCTCACCTAATTGACCTAAAATTTGGGATTTGGTGCTGTGAGATCACACTCAACAAGTACACTAAGTTTCATCAAAATCAAAAATGGTCGGGTTCAGATTTTCAGATTTTTGGGGTGATTTGACATGGAATGACCCCAGTACCATATGCATTATATGCAGTAAGGCTGTGCACAACAGTGTAATGAGGTACCCAAGTACACTCCCAGGCTTACAAGCGAATACTCGAATATTCGGACACCATGTTTTTGTATATAATTTTTTTGAATTTTTTTGGATTTTTAAAAAAAAAAATTTTTTAATTTTTTTTGCCACCACCATACAACTGGAGCAGTATCCCAGATCCGTCGCCGAAAACGCATGCAGTTTTACTTCGAGTTGCAGTTGAAGGCGCCGATTTAATAATAATAATAACAGTAAACAATGCTGTTTTAAAAACAAAGATGGAAGAATAATCCATTTTCCTCCAAGTCCAAACAGAAATCCGGACATTTGGTCCCAGTTTCTGAGTGGTGAGTTTGACAGTGCTTGAGTTAAGAAACATTTTTACCGACGGCACCATGCCAGCGGCCGCCGCTCTCCCTGGCACGGGTAAGCGTCGGCCAACAGTGCGGTTACTCGAGCATTCGACTACTCGTCCCAGCCCTAATATGCAGTGTACATGTATCATGTGCATGACCTAGAAAAGTTGTTAAGTGCAAGGTTCTTTTGTTGATTCTTCTTTTAGATGGGTATTGAGGTAAATTCAGCTTGGTTGCCAAGATGGCATACCCATCTAGAACACAAATCAATGAAAAAACCTTGTACTTAACAACTTTTCCAGGTTTTGAAAACTTCTATCGGACTAAATATCATTACTCAAATTCAAAAGATTATGTACTCCAAATTCATATCTTTGTCATCAGCAATAATTTATCATAGACAATTAGTTCTACATGAATCTGAAATTGGACAGCAGATTAAATTATCAGTTAAAATTGTATTTTACATGCTCTTGCAATCTGCAGTCTAATTGGTATTCTAGGTAGCTTTGCGAAATGAAGTGGCACGAGAACATACGTCTGGAACACAAATTTATGCATGATTGTTCAAAAATCATATTTTCATGTCCTTAGGACATAGAGCTAGTGGTGCCTAGTAATAATCTCTGCTACAGTGAAACCTGTATATAAAGACCACCCAAGGGAGACAAGAAAAGTGGTCTTCATAGGCAGATGGTCTTTATGCACAGGTTCTTTTAGTACATGTTCCAATGAGAAACCATTTTCAAGGGAAACAAAAAATGTGGTAATTTAATGGCCTAAATCAAATTGATTGAATCTTTGCACAGCACAAAACGTATGACCATTCGGTACAAGAGTCTGAAAATAAGACAACTACTAAAATGATTGCAAATCACTAAAGTCGATTCTACAACTATTGCTCGTTATTTTCCTACTAAAAGACATTTTCGGGCCCTTTTGTTTTGAGGGAAGTTCTAAATTAGTATTATCTTTCAAATGCCGTTCTTTTATTGGAACAAGCATTATTAGTCCCATTTGTGCTTGTAATCATGAATTGTTTCCATTGTTCAAAAATGTGTCGGCATAGAAGAGGTCAAAATGAAAACCAATTCTTTTTTGTTTCTCCAGCTTGGGATGCAGATGCAATACGGTCTAGGCCAGTTCTTGGGAAAGAGATACCAAGACACCGGATTCCTCAACGCAAACTACACCCGAACTGAGATCTATATTCGCAGCACCGACGTGGACCGCTGTCTCATGTCAGCGCAGAGCGATCTGTCGGGACTGTACCAACCCTTGCCAGAGATGCAGTTCAATCCTAACATATCCTGGCAACCCATCCCAGTACATACCAAACCCAAAGAGAATGATTATGTAAGTGTGATATCATTGCAAATATGTATTGCTTTCCAGTATGATGTAATGAACGGATGTACGTTAGTATCACAAGAATGAGTTTTCTTATTTTCTAAATAAATCAGTCTTTCCTCCTCAAATTGGCAAAAATTAATCTTCTTTTCTACTCCTTTATAGTTTGAAAATAATATGTCCAGTAATGGAAGCAATGTGAATGAAAATTGCAGAATTTGCCAGAAAAATTGGTAATTGTCAATGAAAATAGCTTTTTTAAGGCTTTTTTCTTATAACGTAAGAAGGTACTCCATTCAGTACATGAGTGATTTAAACTGATTTGGAAAGTGAGGAATTTCATCTTCTTTTACAAGATTTTTGTTTGTGTGGTAACAAAAAAATGGTGTATTGAAAAAGCAGTCCAAAACATGATGAGAAGATTATCATTTAAAAAAAAGATTTTAATATGAAACAGCATAAAGAAAATATTGATTACCGGTATAAATTTCACTCTGTGTTGCCTGTTTAAAGACTTCAATGATTACATGTATTTGTGATTAAATCGCTCTTATCCATGAAGGTCATAATGTACTGCCACAGAAATGGAATAAAATCTTCAAGCAATTTTGCCATTTCTGCTCATGTACAGAACTTATTTTAGAGTATTCTGGACCAAAATATATAATTTAAAAATGTCACTAAAAAGTGACATTAAACTGCTATGGGTTAATAAAGGGATGGTATTCTACTGAGAATTCTTCAGATTTACTGCCAAGTTGTATACTGCCATCTGCTGCTCATAAAGTCCTGATGCATCAACAGCCATGACCCACGATGCATCATCAACTCCATGACCCACAATGCATCATCACCTCCATGATGCACGTGTGATGATGCTTGGATACTGGAACCGGTAATCGCTCTATGTACGCCTTCACCAAAAGATGGCGCAACTGAAAATGCATCGCAGCAGTGGTAGCGATGTCAGTAAGGTAGCCTACCTATAAAATGCTTTTCTACCACCAGGGGGGTGTTTCACAAAGATTTGAAGTCAAACTTAACTCTAAGTTGGACTTAAATATTATGGAGAGCCATTTAAGCCTTGTAATGAAATACATTCAAAAGCAAAAATTGAAGTATTTTAGACTTTTCACAAATTCCACATCAAGAACATGAAAATGAAATAGAAAATATGAATGATTTAAATCAACATTTTATGCCTTTTTAAATAACTTTTACAAAATATTTTCAAGGATGCCAATGGCTTTCCATGAGTGTTAAGTCCAACTTAGAGATAAGGTCAACTTAGGATCTTCTAGTGTGAAACACCCCCCTGAACTTCATTTAAATAACCCATCTATTTCTTGGTTTGTCTCCCATCCAGTTATTGCGTACAGACGGCACATCTTGCCCGTACTATGACGAGTTGTTGGCTAAAGAGTTGGCGACTGCCCGCGTGAAACAGATCAATGATGAAAACAAGGTCAGTTTAATATTTTCATCTTTTCATTTCATTTTATTCCATTCGTCATCTAAATACATACATAATTATAATATTGATATTTACGGATAAGTGAAGAACATACAAACAACATAATGAAAGATAAACACAAAAATAAAATTATACGAAACCGGCAGGAAAGAACATTAAAGTTTTATGTGGTGCTGGTCCCTTACGACATAATAAAGAATTGGATGATAATTGATATGACTTTGATTTCATACAGCTTTTTGACATAACCTTGCACCCTCAACTTGCTGTCACTTGCCAAGTTTGGTGTTGATTGAACATAAAACCTTCTTAAAGGGATTTGGTATCTTTGTCTCAGATTCTAAACAAAATCCTGGATTTAGCTCATGCTGCAATCATAATTATCAACCTTTAGGTCAGTCAGGAACCCCATGACGTTTACAAGTCGATCGCCCATATCTTTGGAATTCGAAATTTCAAAAAATCTTTTTCCCAACAATTTGTATATAAACACTACAGTCTATTGGGGAAAATGAGTACCGGTATGGTAGGACTGATCACTCAAAAATTGTTACATTTTTTGAGGCACTTCATGACAATTTTGAAGGGCAATTTTTGTAGGGCTTCAATATTACACCATATCACAGATGCTGATAACACATAGGGCCAATCAATTTTTTCACATACTTTTAAAAGGAAATAACGAAACCTGGTAAGGATATGTAGCTGTTAGCTGTACATGTAAATTAAATAATCAGAAATAAGAAGAAAAGGTGAAGAATGGTTGTAAAATCATTTCATTGCTAATAAACAAATCAACATTTGATTACTTATTCCAAAAAAAAATTGAATATGTTTTTCTCCTTTTTTTTCTTCTCATAGGATTTCTTTCAGAAGCTCAAGAAGGACACTGGTGTTACTGAAGATGTCACATTGAATACTGTGTATAAGATAGAAGATCCCCTCTTCTGTGAGGTCAGTTTAATTCACATACCTTTTCAAAGGTATATCAAGGAATGAACGAAACTTTTTTCACTCTACTTGTGCCTTTCTCCGCTCTGCATGATATTTAAGCTCAGCTTATTTTTTTGCTACATGTATGCAACTCAAGCAAGACTTCCATTCTTTTAGATTTAACTGTACTTTTCCATGTACAGGTACATGCATGTGTGTCTTTGTTTCTCATTTTCTTTCTTAGTAATGTTGTTGTTGTTGGTTATATTTATGGCGCTCAGTCAGATTTGACTATTTGCGCCTAGTCTAGTTTTAAGTCGTGTCGTGATAGTTGAGTATATATCTTTTCTTTAAATTCTACCAATCTCCTAAAGAAAACAAAATTGTGTATACCCGGTAGCTAAAATGAATAAAATCAACTCCCAAATTCTAGGTTAATGGAGTATGAAGAAGAATAAAGGATAACCTAAAATAGGGCTCGCACAGAATCCAATTTGACTTCTGTGCGCACCTTATTCTAGGCAAGTGCAAGTCGTGTTAACTAGTCTACTCAAAAAAAAAATCTTTTTGCTGAGGATGTATTTAAACTGATATATATCTTTTTAAAGGTAATATTTGAAGCTTGTATATTTAATACAGTATAGCGCCATGGAACCTGTTACATCGAGAATAAAACGTGTTTTGGTGATTGATAGACTTTTTAATGCTCTTCCTTCTTCTCTCATTTTGACCCTTTCCTAACAGCAAGCTCATAACCGTACTCTCCCTACCTGGGCATCCAACGATGTCATGCTCAAGCTGGAGAATCTGACAAACATCGGCATGGCACTGCTATTCGGCACAAAGGAACTAGCCAGACTAAAAGGAGGTACTTTGAGCATTCACAGTATATTGGAAAAAAAAGAAATTTATCCAAAAAATAATATGCACTTGATAATCCCAGTACGTTTCATTTATGAATTACAATGAGATTGTAAGATCCTTAGTTGTAGGACAAATCCGACATGCCCGCAATGACGTCAAATGCGTCATCAAGGCCACGTGACCGTATTATCTTTTTTCGAGGGGTGTAGCCCAGCAAGCGTCAGAACTGTGAAAAATAGATGGTTATTATCATTTTTTGGCCATAATAGAGTTTTCTGAAAAATCAGAGGCTGGAATATTAATAAGTAGAGGTGAATTTATATTTTAAAAGGCTATGTTAGCTGGGTTAGTGTGGCCCTTTAACTTGGCTCTCAATCCAAGGGTTGACGGTTCGAATCGCAGCCTAGCAATAACGTCCCTTGGCAATACATTAATCCACATTTGCCACACCCAAATAAGGTGTCAATGTGTACCTGTACCTGGTAATCGCTGGGATAATAATAATTACAGGGCCCTCAGGAAGAACAGCCTTGATGCTGATGAGGCTTCCCTGGGTAAACAAAGTTATTGCTATTATTAACATTATGGGAACCCCTTTATGTTTCGCCATGTTTTGGGGGTATTTGTCATGTATAAGCTTCAGGATTGAACATTTTGTCTTAAATATTCCAAACTCGACCCAGGTGAAGTAAATGGGTACTTGGGAGGGATTAATTCCTTCAAATGCTATCTAGAGCGCTCTAAATACGGCCATGCTAAGTACAAGGTAATTAAAATGTGGAGCACCTGGTTTATCTAGTCTGAAACAAATGTCCACTATACAAGAACTTGATATTACTACCATGAATGCTTTGTTTCATTTTTAAATGCACATAGAATATCTTGCAGTAAAGAGCTTATTCTGTGTGTATGCATACTGAATTTGTGATGTGTTTTAGTATCTACCATAATATTGACCAACTTAAATTGTCTCTTTCTTCAAAATCGCTGAACAAGTAGCTTTGTTGTAAAAAAAAAAAACGATTTGTAGCTTTGTCCGTTATGAAATTGATGACTTGTACAGTGTAATACAATAGATATGAGCTGTTTTTAATCAAGTCACTGTAGCTATTCCAAATGTTGTGTATTAGATATAAGTGTTTTTTTTTGCTATTTGTTAAACGTGTAGAGATGGCAACATTCAAATTCAAATGATTTAATTTTTCATGCAAAACATAGTACAATGAATAAGTAATACAAACAATATACAATGAAACAAGACAAATATAAATATTACAAGAAAAGAGGAACTAACTAGAAGCACAGCTTGTTGAAGTATTAGTTCCTCAGATGCTGTTTTGCAATACATCTTGAAAACAAAGTACAGTATACAAGCCTGATATGATTATTATAATTATTATTCAATATTATTTTCATTTTTTCAGGTCCTCTGGTTGGAAAGATGATCTCAGACATGGAACAGAAGAGTAAGAATGTGACAGGTAGTCCAATCAAGTTCTACATGTATTCAGCTGTAAGTCTTATAGTTAAAAGTAACATAATAGCTTATTCATTTAATTTTCCCAACAGTTTTTATAACACTACAGTCTATTGGAGAAAATGAGTATGGTAAAACCAGTCACTCAAAGATTTTTACTTTTTTGAAGCACTTCATGATCATTTTGAAGCGCAATTTTGTTTTGGTTTCAATATTACACCATATCACAGACACTGATAACACGTAGGGCGATGCATCTCTGATTTTTAAAACTGGAAACATTGTTAAACAATGCCTTTAAAGGGATCGTTTAACAATGTTAAATCTGAGATACACGGCCCTACGTGTTATCAGTGTCTGTGATATGATGTAATATTGAAGCCCTAAAAAAATTGCGCTTCAAAATGATCAAGAAGTGCCTCAAAAAAGTAAAAATCTTTGAGTGACCGGTTTTACCATACTCGTTTTCCCCAATAGACTGTAGTGTTATGAAAACCGTCAGGCGAACGGTTTTCAAAATTTGTAATTCCAATCATAAATATCTTGATAATCAGACAGGCGATCGGCTTGTAAAAGTCATGGGGTTCCTGACTGACCTAAAGGTTTATAATTATCATTGCATCATGAGCTAAATCCAGAATATGTTTTCAGAATCTGAGACAAAGTTACCGGATCCCTTTAATAAGTTTATTTGTATGAAAGCAGAAACATATTAAATTTAAACAGAATAGCGAGAATTTGAAATAAATTGGACCAATGAATATATGAGATGACTACTAAATCTATGCAGATCTCAAATTGAAAATTAGGTCAGTAGATTGTGATATAGTGAAGGACAACTCTCCTATTTGTTGTGTACATAAATTTAATTACTTTCTGTTTTTCTCCTAAGTGTCTTCTCCCTTAGAGCTTTACTAAAAATGGTAGGTCCTCTGAAAAAGAACTCTCCTGAATCATGCATTTTTGAAAAAATGATATTTTAGTCATTTTGTGTATTGGAACAAATGGGAAAGTCCAGCAGCATCACAGAGACATTACAGATTCGGCCAATTTGAAGTTATCTGCTATGCTACATGTATCTGTACACGTTGAGAATTCAGTCTTTAGTATTATGGAAGTTTCAAGTTTCAAGTTTCAAGTTTATTTATTTCACTTTATCAAAAATAACATAATTGAACATAATGAACAATGGTAATTATTATAACTAAACATGCAATATAGAAAACATAATGTACATGATAATAGTAATAACAGAGAATACAATCATATAAATCAATCAATAAAGTGGGGGATCTACTAAAAAGCAAAGCTTGTATTATGTAGGTCCCGGTTCATAGGTTTGTGTATAAATAGGTATCTGAATTAACATATTTACAAAAGCAAATGATTAAACAAGGGTTATCTTTAAGTGACACATTTTACTAAACATATCGTAAACAATTGAAAAAAAAGGAAGAGTTCTGTGCTTTCCTCAGCATAAAAAAATATATATATACATTAAATAAAATGATCAGTGCTTATTTTAGTACGTTTCAATAAGCCATTTTGAGTGAATACCGGTAAGTGTTTTCCTGCACAAGACGTATGGAGAGGTTATGATGATGACAGAAAATCTGCCAATTTGATGAAAAATTCAATGTTTATTTTTCTCGCATCTCTACAGCACGACACAACGCTAGCTTCTTTCATGTCTGCGCTTGGAGTGTACAATGGGAAACAGTCTCCGTATGCATCAGCTGTGGGCGTGGAACTCTGGGAAGATGACGCAACCAAGTAAGATATATCATTGTAACTTCATACAGTGTACCAATAACCTGGAAGAAAAGGAGATTGGTGTATAGCTAGATTGTATAAAATTGACTTAAAAAATTTACCTGGCATTCTAGGTTAATCGTAAAAGAATATATGAAGTAAATAATGACTAAGAGAAAATCCATCGTTCGGAACCCAAGTCCGACCTGGGTCCCATGCGTGCCCAATCCTAATCGAGCATGTACATACACATACAACTCAAATGGTTTGAATGCACCAGGTTATGTGAGAATGGAGGTACTACAGTGTACCACAGTAAAACAGGCCTGATAATTACCTGATCTTTTCCCGATTTTTATTTTCTCCCAATTTCCCCCTTATTTGCACTATTTTTCTGTATTTTCCCCTATTTGGGGGGGGGGGGGGGGGGGGAGGAATGCTGTTAGATGCCATTTTTTCCTGCGAATCCTCTTCTTTTCTTTTTTTTTTACTCAAGGGGGGGGGGGGGCATGGTTGAGGGGGAAAAAAATTTAAAGCTCACTACCACCCCTGGTTATTATAATAGTAATTTAGTCTGACTCTCAATCCAGGGGTTGAGGGTTCAAATCCCAGCCCTGCACCAACGTCCTTTGGGTAAGACATTGATCATTATTTACCACTCTCCACCCAGGTGTTAAATGGGTACCCGGTAGGATGCAAAAGTCATTGTAGTTTGCTCAGCATCATGAACATCGTCATCTGTGAAATGGCTCTTTGCTGGAACACTCCCCAGGGAGTGAATAATGTGCATACATTGTGTGCTGGCAAGCCTGAATTTTGTTTTGTTTTCTTTTAGATTCTTCAAGGAAAGGATGTAGGAGTTCTACACACCAGGGGGGTGTTTCACAAAGATCCTAAGTTGGACTTATCTCTAAGTTGGACTTAACAATTATGGAAAGCCGTTAGCATTTATGAAAATAGTTTGTAAAAGTTAATTTAAAAGGCATCAAATGTTGATTCAAATCATTCATGTTTTCAATTATCAAGGAGATTTCATGTTCTTGATGAGGAATTTATAAAAAGTCTAAAATACTTGAATTTTCACTTTTGAATATATTTATTTCAAGACTACAAATAGCTCTCCATAATTTTGAAGTCCAACTTAGAGTTAAGTTCAACTTAGTATCTTTGTGAAACACCCCCCAGGTAATATTAAAAGGAGATTAGTCTGGAAATGAACATTGCATTTTCTGTTTCTTCTCGTAGATCGTTCAACATCAGCATGTGGTTTAGGAATTCCACCGATCAGGAGACACCCTACAAGCTGAACCTGAAGGACTGCTCTGATATGTGCGGCCTTGAGCGATTCAAAGAACTTGTTCTTGACGTCATACCTGGGAACGTGGAGGCTGAATGCGGTGCAACATTCATGAAAAACTACAGTAAGTATTGGTTGGTTGGTGTGTTTTTCCCCGACTGCTAAGAAAGCATTTGTATGCTTGTCAGTAAGCAACCAGAGGAGATTGACAGCTTTATGTCCTCTCTGAGGGTTGGGTATCAATGATTAAAGGTACTATGTCTCATTTGCAGGCCCCCAAAATGAAAAGGTTAAATTCCAAGGGCATTTGAAAGATAATACTAATTTAGAACTTCCCCAAAAACGAAAGGGCTTGAAAATGTCTTTAAGTGGGAAAATAATGACCATTAGTTGTCAAATCAACTTTGTTGATTGCAATCACTAAAGTAATAGTCTGATTTTCAGACCCTTGTACCTTAATGGTCGTACCTTTTGTGCTGCGCAAAGATTCGATCAGTTTCATTTTGGTCATTACAAGAATTGGGTTATTGATGTAGACAGATGCTCATGTACCCTTTACAGCTCATTTTATTTATTTGTTACCAAAGGAAAAAAAAAGAAGAACAGTGTAAGCCACAGTCACTTAATAGTGTCTGACAGTGAAGTCTGACGTTTAGATTTCACAGATAGGACATACAATACATGTTCATAATTCCTGCAAAGTTCTACAGAATTTGATGTTGGCTGCAAAAGGGACATACCGTAGTATCTTTAACCCATAGCAGTTCAATGTCACCTTCTAGAGATGTTCTGTTTTTATCTTTTGATCCAGAAAGCTCCGATTTACAAATTGTACTTGAGCAGAAAGTGTGAAAATCACTGTAAAATTTTAGTCTGTTTCTGTTGCAGTACTCTGTGCCATTCATGATTTATGAGCGTTTCCATCAAAAAAAGTAAATTAAAGCAGAGTGATATTGATTATCACTATTTTGCATGCAAATAGGCAATTTCTAGTTGATTTTTTGTTACCTTTTTATTCACACTGATCTATTGAATATTCATACAGCTGTACATGTATTTATGTCTTAAACTATAAAACACTAGCACTCCAGCACAGGGCGTTGTGGCGTGCGCCTATAATCAGGCTAACAATGGAAGTTACAAACAAATTCAGCCGAGGACGCAGGCTCGAAACTGAGTCACGTTTTTCGGAAAGTGACGTTAAAAGTCGGTCCCGAGACGTAAATAATCGTATCTGATTAACACACGTCTGTAAAAACTCAATTACACACACACACACACACACACACAATGGTTTCAAACCCACGAGATCCTAGATATGAGACCACCGCTCTTCCACTGAGCCACCATGTCTCCAGGCAATAACATCCCTATGCTCAAAACTAATATGTGCCCTGGACGCGTCTTATTTTTTCGTACCACGGCGAGGCCAGATTCCAGTATGTACTCATTTTCATACATAACAAGCTACGTAAGCTTGCAAAGTGGTCACAAACAATCAGACTTTGATTATTTATTGCTTTGCCTCACTATTTATAAAGGCAAAAAAACTAAATAAACTGAGATTTGAACCCTGAAGTTAACGTCAAAGTGCTATTAGTAACACGCTGTCCTTACCGATTGAGCTGACGATGAGTTGATAAAGGATTGATTTGTATAATAACTATCACCCTATTGACCACCCAACCGGATTCCATGTGCACATGCGCTGGTTTCCTTCGCGAGTGCGCATGCGCATGTTTCCCTCGCGAGCTCAATCTGGCCTCGCCGTGGTACAAAAAAATAAGACGCGCCCTGGACACTTGGGCGCTGACAAATCTCATTTTTAAAATCTGAAACCCATTATACAACACCTACTAAGATTCTTGCAACCTCATTGTTCAATTCTTAATCACATGACATGCGATAACATTAAAGTTGAACGGCATCATTCTCCAGGCGTGCAATTCCGTTTGATCAATTTGCACGCTGATGTCACTATTGATGTATAAAGTATATTGTGAGGCAAGTGACTACACTGTGCAATGGTACAAATTGATCAAAAGAAATTGCACTCTGACGTCACAATAAATATAAATCATGGTACGTGCATGGTTTGCGCGCTCACTATCGGCAATTTCATTGATAATAACAAATATTAAAAATTTTAAAAATCGCTGAGATTTAGGCCTAGAAAAACTGTTCTTAAAAAAAAAAAATTATTTTAAGCTCATTAACGTCCGAGGTGTTGTATAAAACAATGAGCGAATGGTCTTTATTCGTGCAATGAAACAAGATTTTGCATTTGGTGAAAGGTGAGACGCTCTATTCAACTCAGCTGCGCCTTGCTGGACAGAGCGTCTCTTATCTTTCACCTCTTGCAAAATATTGTACCATTGCACTCATGGCCATTCACTATTTGTATACTATTATTCTACTGTGGTAGCCCTCAGTTAACCAAAGCTTGTATGTTTACTGTAATTTTGTTCTCTCTATTTTTCTTCCCATTTTTCTTTCTAGCAATACCTATCTTGATCGGGACTAGTCTCATAGCGCTCATCCTGGTTCTCATATTCATATACCTGGTCTGCAAAGGAAGACGGCAGGAAACAAAGCAGGGACACACGAGACTGCCGCAGGATGTAGAAGCTTAGTGACGGTCTGCTACAACACAACACTGTCTCATGCAAAATGTCTTTATATTACTTCAATGCCTATATAATCAATCACTGCTTAAAGGGCACTAAAGGGATCTGCACGATACAAACCTCAAAACTTGTAAAAGAGTTAAAATGTTGTAAACAAAATTATAATTTAAAAACTTCCTAAATGTATGGTGGTAAAATATTAGTAACTAGCAAAATTGCAGTAATTTTTTCTTTTCAACTAGCAGTGTATTGTTTACACCATTTGTTGTGTACTAGATGAGGGCTTCAATTTTCACTCATTAGGCGGTGTCACATAGAGGCCAAAAAATCTGGATTTTAGTTATCCTCTTAATTGGCTGTCTGTCATCAATTATCCCTTAAACAAATCCCTTAAAAAATCCCTTAAAAAATCCTCTAACGAAGCAAGATAATTCTTCCTTGAAAGGATTTTTCAAGGGACTTCTTAAGGGATTTTCTGTCTGACACTAATGTTGAAATAATCGCCTTTAAGGACAGTGTAAGGTAAGGTCACTGTTTGTCTTAATGATTGGCGGGCATATGGTTTTTAACACGATTTCTAAAATCTGGTTTATTCCAGATGGGTCAGGATTTGTCTGTGTGACACTTCCTATTGAGAACCACAGAGTCTTTTGCTCTGAAAGTTCGCGCATACTTTCATCAACTCATCCTGCTGCTAAAAATAACTGTTGGGATAAGTTTCTGAGGGCTTGCAAATCCCTGATACGGGCTATAAAGCATTTATAAAAATCGTTGTCAACTTTTGCAGAATGTTATCAAGCTAGCTCATATCTAAAGTACTTTAATACAAACATGCATTTGTATTTTAACCTTGTGTTGACTGCAGAACTTTATGAAGATGCCAGTTAAGAACTTTTCCTTTAATCTGGCCTTGTACAGGGCTAAACTTATAAGAAAAGTTTTTATCTTCTTCTTACAGCGTGTCCACACACAAAACAATTTATCCCGAAACTCTATAACGAAACGTCGTATAAAGAATCATCATATAAATTTCAGAGTGTCCACACTCAAGAAACGTCGTATAAATAATCATCGTATAAATTCCAGGATGTCCACACACAGAAGAAAGTAATCCTGAAACTCTTCAGCGAAATGTTGTATAGGTGTGCAGTTTGCTACTGCGGTCATGAAATGGAAGCGGACATGAGAGGTCTGGTCTCCTTTCGCTCGAGGTCACGTAAAGCCCCGCCCAGTTAGTTACACTAGTTACACTCCCCCTGTCTACACACAACATTTTTCCATGATTAGGCGTGATTCTTTATTGAGTTTCAGTTCGAAACGATGCCCAAACCTGCGTTTCGTTAGACTAGTTTCGTTATACGACGTATCGTTAGTGAGCGTCCACACACACAATTTCATCGTAAAACTATCGCGAAACGGTATAGCTAATCACGCCTAATCACAGAAAATGTTGTGTGTGGACAGAGGGTATATCTCTTCTGTGCCGCCAAACTTACAATCATAATTCACCAAAAACATTTTGTTTGACAAAATAGTGGTGTGTTCACTTGACTTTCAATCCAATGGGTTGATGGTTCCAATGTCAGTCGGCACTGATGTAAGGTCCCTTGATGAGACATTAATCCATATTTGCCACTCTCCACCCAGCTGCAATCGGGTACGTGGCAATTTATAAATGGGGTAACAGAGATGCCAACCAGTACGATTGATCGTATTTAGTACGATAAAAAAAATGAAATACAATATCGCGAGTATAATGCAAGTCTACCGATATACAGTAAGTTTTTCCCCTCTTCTACTTCTGGCTTTAACCAAAAAATGCAAGAAATTAAGTTTAATCATTCTTCTCATTATGCATTTAATCATCCTTTTTGCATCATAAGATTTATTACTAATGCTTTACAATTTTCTCTTTAAATGCTAATGAAAGAGCAAACATTTCACTTGCCCGTTCTTACCATTAAAACATTTTTCTCACATTTTACTGGCCCGGGGCCAACCGACCGGCCAGTGGTTGTGTTGAGTTTTCGTGAAAATCTAATTTTTAGGATAATCAGTCTTTTTTTTTTGTCTCAAGAGGTTGGCATCTCTGGGGTAAAATTAATTGCAGGGCCATCAGGAAGAACACTAATGATGCTAACGAGGCTTCCTTGGGTAAAAAACATTTTTGTTATAATTATAATCGTGTCAATCTAGCCCATGTTATTTTACATGTATATCACTGCTATCACCTATCACTGCAAATACATTTATATAACACTATGTATACGCAATCAATGCTAAATGCATTTAAGTAAAACTATGTTTATCTTTAATCACTGCTAAATACATTTATATTAAAAACTATGTTAATTCCCTCACTGCTAAATGCATTTATATAACACTGTCTATGAATTCTTGCAGAAGAATATCGAGCATTTTAAAAATGTATGTATTGTCTGCGTTTTGTTTGCATGCTAGCTAATGCCATTTTTTAAATCTTTGCTCGGAGCAAATATACTCGTAATGACACTGTGAAGTTTCCTACTGAAGAGGCAGCTAAGATTGCAATATTAAAGACTGCATTTTTATATCATATGTACATTATTCAGGTTTTGCTTAATAAGAAAAATATATAGGAGCTGCAGCTAACAAAAATTGTTTGACACTCGATCGTTATTAACTCAAAAGTTAAATAGTATATTTTGTAAAGCGCTTCGAGACATTTTTATTAAGCGCTATATAAAAATTAAATATTATTATTATTATTAAATCATGTATCAGCCTGAGGTTTGGACAATGTCAAGTGGGAAGATGTTAAATTTATCTGAAGTAGTTTTCTTACATTTCTTTGAATACTATTCAAAGTCTTAAAACAATGCTCTGTACTCAACTTAATTAGTTTTTCACTTTTTGAAAAAATCAAGACCGAAAAAGGATACACAACTTTGGGTTAAAGGCAGGCTTTACTACTTCAGCTAGAAGGGATGAGACCACGCAGAGCCAGCGAGGTCACTGTGACAGGTGGCTATCTCATTAACTCAGCTCTCATTTAACATAAGAAAAAGAGGATCATGGGGGATCAACAGGCACCGATTGGGGAAGTTTTCTATATAGAGGGAGCAAGTAGCTACAAGTAGGACAGTGTGCCTTTAAAAGAGGTGTTCTTGGATTTTAGCTGCCACGCACAATGGCAACTGTTGTATACACACAGCTTTTTTGGAGCCTTGGTTTTTCATGAAGTGATAATCTGATTCAATATTCAGAGCATTGTATTATTAATAGCTTTAAAGGGATCCGGTAACTTTGTCTCAGATTCTGAAACAAAATCCTGGATTTAGCTCATGCTGCCATGATAATTATAAACCTTTAGGTCAGTCAGGAAACGCATGACTTTTACCAGCCGATCGTTTTTCTGATTATCAAGATATTTATGATTGGAAATTGAAACCAAATTTTGCGTTTTCCTAATGGTTTTCATAACACTACAGTCTATTGGGGAAAATGAGTACGGTATGGTAAAACCGGTCACTCAAAGATTTTTACTTTTGTGAGGCACTTCTTGATCATTTTGAAGCACAAATTTTTTAGGGCTTCAATATTATATATCACAGACACTGATAATACGTAGGGCCGTGCATCTCAGATTTAACATTGTTAAACAATGCCTTTAATATAATTTGACATCCTTCAACTTTACAAGGTCTATATCTCAGTTTGATGCAAGTAAAAACTTTTGAGTTGTGAAAATTTACAAATATGTGTCATTTTTTCTACTCTTGGTACAAGTTCAGTCTTTCTCATTTTTGTTATTACATGTACATGTATACCCGTGTATATTACTTAAAGGTAAAGACCAGTATTGGCAACGCCCCAATTTCAAAAAATGAAATGGAAGCTCTCATTACCAATCATGTGAAAGAATATGTTTTGACTAATACATGATGATAAAAAATTTGCCGGGAAACCGCCTACTAATTCATATATTTGGTAAATTTATTTCTCTCATGGTCTGGTGAGAGAGATAGGGTAGTCCCATATACATCTTTCTGTGTATAGTGCTTGTAACTTTACGAAGAATGAGCCAAATTTCTTATCATTTTGATGATTCCAGAACCTTGCAGATGCTAGATGCTAGATGATCGACCTTTTCTGATCGATTCCACAACGTTTCTTTCACAATGCAATCGCATGACCATTACTGGTCTTTACCTTTAAGCAATTTCTTCTCTGAAATATGTTTTGTTTTTTTTGTTTTTTGCTGTGCCATTAACCTTGTATTGGTGATTGATGTGTACAGGTATATCACCTAAAATTATCATTTGTGACAGTAAATCGAGACAACAACAAAATTTAAGAAGAAGAAAAAGATTTTTAAAAAAATCTTTACCGGCATTGTGTCGGTTTAATGTTTATTAGAGGTATGAAGAAAATGTGAGATACCATAAAACCTGACGATCGGAACCAAAGTTGAACTTCCATGCAGACACTGTTGGGGATTGTTAATTGAAAGTGTAATTTTATAGCAGTATTAAATGAATTACATATTCGGAATTGAGTTGGCCACTTTGGACCCCAAACATACAGAACAAAATATATTTTGGTGATTGATACACTTTCATAGTCTGACTACTGACTAGTTTTAAGCAATATATTGTGAACAATTTGGATTTTCAACCATTCTTAATCTTTGTACTTGATAACCAAATAAGAGGTGCGGATGTTTGTATCAGTAAACACGTTTGTGTGTGCCATAAAATGTCTATACATTTTGTTTAATTGTTTTTTAGTTTGCAAATTTTTGTACAAATTGTTTTTGTTTTTTCTTAGATGTTTATCACTTTTTAAGTGTATATGTGTTTTTGTCTATTTTTTTTAGTATTATGAATATATTTCTGGCCCATATTTCTCAATAATAGGCTATAGAGATATCTACTTGAACAGCTCAGGTCTCCGATTGTGTGAGCTGTTTGTGCTTGGATTAATTTCATTTGTATTTGTGAATGTTGATTAAAGCATCTTTTGTTTATTTAAAAAATTCCTTGTTATTGCTGTACTTGTTAATAGTAGTAGTAGGAAATGTATTACTCTATAATTTTTCCTTTTGTCTTTTTTAGGCATCTGGTTGTTAAGATACCTTGTCAGGAAACCCTGCTAAGATTGTCAAATAAAAATGTTTATACTAATGATTCTTATATAAATTTGATTAAATCTTTTTGTAGTTAAGTATTTTAGCAATATGTTCACTTTGAATATACAGTAGTCAAAATTGATGTTGTTTTTTGTGTTAGTTTCAATTCAAAGAGATATATGACACAATATTTTCAGTATTATTCTATTTGAATTAAGGAGTAATTCATCAACTTGTATTTTTGTGTTTTTTTAACAACAAAAAAAGGTTTTCTGAGGTAATAAGAAAATGGGTTTGGAGATTGGTAGAAGCTGGGAAGCTTATAGATTAATAATGTTTAATGACAATGTACAAAAGGTTTCCTTAGTGGGATTGTTTTCCCCCTTTTCATTAGTTTATCCTATGGTGGATATATATATATATATTTCTATATATACATATATATACCTGATGAGAATAAATCAAAAGTGCTTGCAAAATTTACCCCATGCCTCTTGTGTGTTTCATCTAGCGTTGTGAATTGATATATTATGTTCAACTATTTTCACTCTGCATCTCATTGGACATTCTTCCCCTTAGCAATTTCAATATACTGTAAAAGTATAATATATATATTTATATTTTTAAGGTTCACAGAAGAAAAAAAATCGTCGTATAAGATGTTACAAGGGACATTTTTGGCGTTTCGTGGCCGCAGTTTGGGGGAAAATACCAACATTGCCATTTTCTTTAAAATGTATAACCACTGTGCTTGTGTTTATAAAGGTATCTTTATTATCTATGAACTGTGAATGGATATTTTGAAGTAACCTAAACATTTAAACGACACCTGTAATTATACTTGACTGTATGAATTGGAATAGAAGATTATGTGAGAATGACAATCGCATCTTATCACTGGCGCTCTGATTTGTTGATCACTAGAATACTAGAATACTGTAATCAGTGATTTAAATGTGAGGTGACGATTACACGAATATTGGTAATTTCAAAATTACCGGAATTGTATATTTTCTTAGGGGGTCACTGTGCTTTTAGAGTTATTCAGCTATTTCACTGGATAGATTTATGTATTATGCAATTTCACTTTCGGGCAATTCATATATAATGAAATAGATATTTGAAATAAACAATTGACATGCAGTAAACCTTCTGCCTTTTCCATATAGGCCTATCAATTTCTTACTGAGGAGAGTATATACGTACCCTTTTCTTAAACCGTTGCTTCTTTTCTTAGTTTTGTCTTTCTTTCTTTAAAACACTTGAATAATAGGTCAGGAAATATATAGACCCACAACCGACAAGCGTATCATCGACGATCGTTCTATATTTTAATTCATATTCAGAATCAAATGTGTGTCGATGTGTCGATATGATGTGAGCGCGCAGCGCAGGCAGTGACGCAACAATACATGCGCGTCCGAAAATATTGATGACGCAATGTTTATTCTCAAATTCAAATGGCGGCTTTAACCGTGAAGGGGTGTATTCCCTGCTGGAAAGAACACACTCATTCACAAGCACACATTCACAGTGTGAATCACAGTGTGTTTCACAATGTGCTCCACAGTGTTATATTGGGGCGTTTTCACATTGTGGTCGATTCGTTTCACATTGTGGTTTACAGTGTGGATAACCGGAAAAGGAAAGAACACACACTCATTCACAGTGTGAATCACTGTGAATGAGTGTGAATGAGTGTGTTCTTTCCAGCAGGGTTATGGCAGTTATGTAAGGTAGCCTAATGGATTTCGTAAAAAGGGCAATATGGAGATCAATAATGCTTGTAAATTGTATTATGATACATTTTCCATATTGTTCTATTTGTTATTATATTACATGCATTATGCACAAGCTTTATTTCTATTGATTCAATTCAATTCATTTTTGTTTTGTATTTGTCCAATCTAAGTTTTACAAGGATATTTGTTCACATGAAAACATAGGCTCAGACATTGTTTACAAAGAACATAAGTAGGAATTTGGTGATGACATAATAATGATCATACATAATATGGATTTTCGTTTTGTTATGGCTCGTTTAGTTTCCTTAAATTAAATAATTTAGCTGTCTTCATGTATATTTATAAATGAAAATTATTTACCACTATGAACATAGTAAATTCAGCTTTAAACTGAATAAAAGTAAATCGTAATAAATCTGGTAAACGAGATATTTAAGAAAATCAAAATAAAGAATTATATTGGCAAATGATAACCATGTTATGATTATGACTGACTCTTTTATTATTTGCTTAAATATGTAAATCATTTCATTATTAGGAATAGATAGGCCTAAACGAGCTAATTACCAAAGTCAATAAACATGCAGTACAGATATTGATGTCGAACAGGTCTATTGCCGTGAACAAAAAGAACTATCCTAAAAAGCTGTTTAAATCAAACATCACATTCATCATTTGTTAAGTCATGGTGTAGTTTACATTTATTTACACACCGCATACACTATGAACATGACGGACAAAGAAAGCGGACAAAATATACAGTTCCTCACTCTACCCTCAACAAATGCTCTGGTCGACAAAGGAACATCCCTTCACTGCTATTATGTACAAATCTGTAAAACAGGTGTCACATGCATATATCACCTGTTCTACACATTTTTGCATAGTAGCAGTGAAGGGATGTTCCTTTGTCTACCAGATCAATTGTTGAGGGTAAAATGAGGAACAGCACATTTTTTCCAGCTTTCTTTGTCCATCATGTTTATAGTGATAATAACTTCTACTATAGATATTGATTTTCACTCTTCCATTCAAAATTAAATTGCGTACAATTTGTTGAAAAGCAGAAACTATGGATAATAATAGCGTTATATTTGTTGACATGCCCTGATTGAATACGGAAGGAATGTGTTTGTAACCGCTGTCACTATGAACATGACTGACAATGAGAGCGGACAAAATATACAGTTCCTCAGGTAGACAAAGGAACATCCCTTCACAGCTATTATGTAAAAAGGTGAATATGCATGTGACACCTGTTCTACACATTTTTACATAATAGCAGTGAAGGGATGTTCCTTTGTCTACCTGAGGAACTGTATATTTTGTCCGCTCTCATTGTCAGTCATGTTCATAGTGTGTGTCCTACATCTCAGTTACCTTAATCCTCTCCCTGATCTAAAGGCCCGGTCACACAGGGAGGACGCATGGGGAACGCACGGCCAGCGCATTGGAAATTTGCAATTTGGGCCAGTGCGTTGTCGTTCGCTAGGCGTGCGTCATCACTCGTTACTCGTTCGTCGAGCGCGCTAGACCAACGCTGGACCAGCGCTATGCATGCGTCGACATTCGCTGTGTGCGTCGGGATTTTTTGAGCATGCTCAAAAACGTGCGCCGAGCTCGACGCATGAATATACACGCCAAAGGCACGCCAGACATGCGCCGGAGCGCGCTAGACCAGCGCCAGGCATGCGTGGAGCGCGCTAGACCAGCGCCAGACATGCGCGGAGCACACGCCCTGTATACGCACAGCGCGCTAGCTACACGCCGTGCATTTTGTGTCAGCTCGGTAGCTTTTCCAAAATTATGACAAAAGTTAGGCACAAGGCCTTTTCCGATTTCCAATGCGCTGGCCGTGCGTCGTAGAACGCGGTGCATGCGTGGACCATTCGTCCAGCGCGCTAGCAACACGCTGTGCATTCGTGGAAGTTGTTATCATGTGCGCTCTGTGTGCGCCCTGTGTGCGCCCTGTGTGCGCCCTGTGTGCGCCCTGTATGCGTCCAGCGCGCTAGCAACACGCTATACATTTGGTGTCAGCTAGCTGTATCTTCGACAAAAGTTGGGCGCACGACAACGCACCGGCCAAAATTGCAAATTTTCCATGCGCTGGCCGTGCGTTCCCCATGCGTCCTTCCTGTGTGACCGGGCCTTAAGAAGCAATCAGTCTTTCAGTCTTTGTGTTGCTCTCTCTCTCATAAATGAATATTTTACTAAAGGCGTCATTAGAGGGAAATTTGGAGTGAAAAAATGATTTATTAGGTAGACATTGTCATTAGGAGGACAAGTTGGTGTACTCTTAACGTTTTGTACGTTTAATTTCTCATAGAACGCCCAATTTTGTTATATATCTCTCTCTCTCTATATTATGTAATTTTACTAAAGGCGTCATTGGAGGGATATTTAGAGTGAACAAATGAGTCATTAAGTAGACATAAGGGTTAGGGTTAGGATATGTTAAGGGTTAGGGTTAGGTTTAGGGTTAGGTTTAAGGGTTAGGGTTAGGATTTTTATGATGTCCACTTAATGTACCATGTAGGGTATTATATATTAGCCTTGAAATATTGTTATAAAACGTGACTTTAAGCAAGAGAACCGCAGAGGCACGATCATATACTATAACTAACGATTCAGCGCATGGGTCTTTGCGAATGTGGGAGGGTGAGGTGTGTATGTATGTGTGCGCGTGTTCATGTGTGTTTGTGCGTGTGGGTATGTATGTGCGTGTGCGCGCACTAGCATATATTTCTCCTGGAAAATTATTGATTTACAATTTCTAGAGAAAAAAAGATTGATACAAAATAAGTGATGACGTTTATGCTGCAAATTTTATTTTTCATAATCATAAATGAATGATGTATCGAATTTAGGCTTCTTTATTCCAAGATAATAAGCAGCCATCCATATCAAATTTCTCTAATAAAACAGCCGTTTTATGAACCAATTTTTCCATATATTCGTTTCAATTCCAGGGCCCCGTCTTATAAAGAATTACGATCGATCCAAATCAATCGTAAGTCCTCCAATCAATCGCAAGTTTGCAGTCTTTCCCATACATTAACAAATAATAATGATAAATGAGGGCGTATGAAGATTATGTTGCATTTTGTGAATGCAGCTTGTATGGGTCAAGTGTTTCAAATTCATGGTGACAGTGTGCCTCAGCCTCGTCCCTATTTATCACAAAAATATAGAACAATCCAACAAATAAGATACTGGGAGAGAGAGAGAGAGAGAGAGTGAGAAGGCTATAACTCAGTTAACTGACGGCCCACAAGACCGATATTTCTAGAGATCGACGACCCGCAAGACCGACAGTCCTGGAGATCTACGAACAATGAGACTGACAACCATTAAAGGTAATACAAAGTTTTGGGATGGGGTCATGAATTTGGTTCAAATGAACATATTGGAAGCATAATTATATGCGATCCTACAATATTCAGGGATCGTTGTCGCGATTGGAATCGAGTCTAAAGTTATGAAATTGTAAATAATAAACTCTTTATGTTATATAGCTCCCTCTCAAAGTCAAGATATAAATTAAGCTATAAAACAATGTTTCTTGACTAAAATCGCTATTCCCGTTTGGAAATTGTATATCACAACTACATATTCTGAGATTTTCATGGTCACAGCTAACAGTGTACGGCCGTAGGCGCTATTTGAAATTTTTATATTCAATTTTTCTCGAAAGGAGAAGTGTTTTCTTGTGCTTATAATTATACAGGGGCATCCAAATATATCAAAATTGTAAAGAATCTTTATCCACCCAATTTTTCAAATTTCCCAAAACTTTGTATTACCTTCAAGACTTGTGACATGTTCGTTCCATGGGGCTTCTGACAATCTATCTGAGGGTCGATTAGACTGACGACCCATAAGACTGATATATCGAGAACTGGACTGTCTGTCATTTGCGTGTTACCAAAATGTCCGGTATAAAGGGGTACTTTTCACGCACCAAGTCCGGCTCGTACATACACAAAATTGACTTTACACACCGGACTTAGGGGGTGTTTTCAAAATGAGGGAACACGCATATGCGTACCCTAAATAACGCTGAGTGGGGGGGGGTATCTACTGTGCCCCCAACCCCTCCTTCCTTTGAGAACTATTCTGTCATTCCATTCGTTACCACTAAAAACATTGGAGATATTGGCATCTAATACAATTGTTATTATCTTTGCATCCTCTCTTTTTGCGCCAAACCGCAGTGTCTATTCTTTCATTACTTTGAACGACTTAAAGTAACTTGTAAAGTCAACTAAATAAACATAAGCATGATAATAAAGACAGTACTGTTGGTAAATTGATAGGACTTCAACATATGAAGAGACCAACACCATAAATTCAAGTAAAAGAATTAAACAAAATGTGAAAAAAAATATATATCGGATTTAGCCTAGATATGACCACTAACAGTTAGTATAAGATGATGAAGCTGATCCTAATCAAATGATTGTTTGAGAGCGTACACCTTACCAGGCATTTATTCTGCCTAACACGTAATTTTACTAATGACCGGTCATTCGTAAATACTTATGACCTGTCATTAGTAAAACCATGTTATAAAACATCATCTTATAAGACAAATAATATACATAATTTTGTTCGGGCATTAGTAAAATTACCCACACTCGGTACCTTCGAACCAGTCTAAACACCCTCGGCTATCACCTCGCGCGTGTGAGACTGTTCTAAAGGTACCTTGCAGTGTGGGTAATTCTTACTAATGCCCTCACTGCTGTGTATTATTTGTATAATATTGTTCTGAAAGTGATAATTAAGCTCCCGACTTTTGTCCTATCACCGTGATATCAACTAGTCTACACGTAGATAAACCTACAAGTATGTTATAAACATGTGAAACTGTTATATTTCATGTATGAAATAATCTGTGTAACAATAATTTTGAAATATATATTTCTATCATATTTAGGAACTAATGACACTCAATATTGAACCGAAGATAAAATAATGTTGGAGAAATTTAGTACATTAGAAACAGACAAGAAAACAACCATGTGAGGGGTGACACTATTTTCTGTTTAAAATCCTCTCGTTAGCGATAAAAAGGGGGAGTCCCCAAAAGGGCTACACGAAAATGATTATTTGGGGGAGGGTTTCAGTCTGACCCCCAGAACCTCTAAATCTTACACACTCGAAACTGTCACCAAAAGAACAGATCAAGGATTTAAAAAAAAAGTGAAAACAGCTAACCCTTTTATTTCTACTTTAAATAAAGACATCCTACTATCAAAGTACCTTTAGTAGGGCAAAAGATTCCATCATAATCTTATTCTAGCGTCATTGATATTGAGATAAAGTCCACATTTATATCGATATTACATTCAGTTGATATCCCCCAAAAAAGGGAAAAAGTTCTTAAAGCCCCTTTAAAGTGAACGTGAAAGAAGGGTGTCATTCAAAACACATTTCTGCAAGGATTTTCAAAACAAATGTGTTTTAAGTAGAAAATTGATGAAATAATACAACATTTAGGTTTTCTGCGTACAACAGAAAACCCAAATTATGTATTACTTTACCAATATTTGTCTTCGAACACATTGTTGGTGTGGAATCTTTGCAGAAGTGTGTCTTGAATGACATCCTATTTCACAATATACAATTAAAGTTACATTTTGCTATTTTGCTATCAAAGGTTTGGCTCTCGACACTTAAAGCGGCTTTAAATTGTATGATGAGTTTCGATGAACACGGAGGGTACAGTAAGGCCAAATAAAAAAAAAAAAAAATTAGCGTCCTGCTTTTTTTTTAAACAGGAAGGAGGAGGCCCTTTTTTTCAAAATGGCCGCTCAAAATGGCCGCCCAGTACATTTTCCGTGACAGTCGGGTAATTTTACAAGATGGCCGCCGACTTTTTTTTTTTTTTTTTGTAAATCAGAAATAGATCAATTTAAGCAGTGTTTTTCATGTTTTTTTTTCTTTAAAATAAAAAATAAATAAATAAATAAATAGGAGGTGGCCCCCAAAAAGGAAGCGGGCGGGGACGCTAAACATGTATTTTTTTTTAATGGCCTTATTAGTGGCAGTATTTCTGCGGCCTGATGAAAAGGTCCAATACGGTACGGCGAAACAGCGGTTGTGACACTACATAACAGATGGGATTGCAGAAGCTATTCGCTATCAGCAGGTAGACGAAGAATCGGCGCACTTCTCGCGGGAAGGCTCCGAAGAGAGCTGGGTTGACTGAGAAGAGGAGATAGATGATGGCGTTTGGTAACCAGGCAATGATGAAAGAGAGGATGATGTAAGACAGGGTACGATTGGCTTTCAGCATCTCATTCTTCGATTCGCGGTTGGCTCCACTCCTTTTCTCGGCCTGTATGTGAAATGAATCATTTATTTATTTATTTATTTATTTCTAATCTTTTGACAGGGTAGCCCATTCACCGATAAGTAGTGGTCTTCCATGGGGCCCTGAATAAACATGAACATATTTTCAACAAAAAGCATAACGTTTATTCAGCACAGTTAAAAATAATACTCGTTTGCAAAATAAACATAATTATATCATTAACCTAGTTCAACAGTAATGTCCATAGGAAAATATTGATTAAGTCGCAATTATGTAAATAAGTCATGTTAATATTACAGAACATGCACGTATAGTGTATGTTCGGCTGAGCCATTCACAAATTACAACTTTGTTTAAACAATCTCTTAATTGAACTTGACGATCAATGTTTCATATTAATAAGATGTACATAATTGACATAGCTATGCAATCAACATCAACTAAACAAGAAAATTTAAATCACTGAATTCCGCCAACAATTTTTGTTCTTTTCTTTATTACGGCATATAATAGGGTGTATTAAATTACACCGTAAATTAGGGCGTGATTACGCCGTATAGGGCATGATAACACTGTAACTTAGGGCGTAATCATGCCGTGATAGGGCGTAATAACGCTGTAAAAGGGCATTATTACGCCGTAATAAAATGGGGGAAAGATTGGCGAAAATCGGCTACAATAGGAACAAAATATTTTTCATAAATTTGCATGCAAGTACCAGAATAAAATACTTCAATCTTGTTTTAAATTTCATTTAGAATGATAGACACTTTTTTATGTTTGTATTTTTAATAGAATTTGCAGATTAGAGTCCACCATAAAGATTATTTTTCATAAACATTTTTATATAAATTTGTATCTTGGTATATGCGAATGAAACTCAAGAATTCCATCCAATGCTTTCAGGACGGTATAAAATAAATCCAGGAACATTTCTAACAAATATCATGAATGACTTGCTATCGTGCTTAATAGGTCACTAAATATTCAACAATTTAGATAATAAATTAATATATTTTTCTTCTCAATTTGGATCTGACATCTTGGAAAGCAATAGAAAAATCCAGCGTGCTATTTTATTTAGGTGCGGAAAAAGTGTTTGCACAGTAACCACTTTTATCATTTTATAAAGACAGTCATGATATAAATGTATCTTTAGTGTTCATGAATTAATATCCTTTGCAAGAAAATTGTGTTTTTCGTTTATGCTTATCCTTCTTTATCATTATCAACTAAGATGAATTTTAACAAAAAAGTTATTTTTTCTTTTCTTTAAGATGAGACTTTTCCTTATAGTATTGTTTTCTCCAATATTCTTCGATTAATCTAATATTTCAGTCCAAAGGGAAGGGGTTCCATGCAATATGACATGAGTTTTTCCCTTTAAAATATGTTTTTGCTTCTGAGGAAATGAGGACGTACCCTTACCGACCCATATTTAGATAACAATGTTCTGTCATCATTTTGTTTGAAAATATCGATATGTGATTTTGTGCCCATATACCTTTATGAACTTATATAGATAATCAGATTATTCATGACATTTTGGTCCTACCTTTTCTGTTTCGTCTTTGTCTTTGACGGGTTCAACGTTCCCGTCAGTCAGGTTGTTTATATCTTCGCAGACTGTCTTCATTTCGGTGCTGCTGATGATGGAGGATGAAGCCCCTCCACGAATTTCTGCTGTCACGTTTTGCGTCCCATCCTTAAACTCCCGACTGACGCCCTTTCCGCCGATGCTGGCCTTGATCTTGATGTAGATTCTGAAGTAAAGCAAGCAGATGATGGCCAGTGGGACAAAGAAGGTAAGGACATTCTGTATCACATTTGCAATGGGGTCTCGGATGTAGGCAGCAAAGCAATTCCGAGTCGAGTTGATATTCACGATGAAGTCCCAAGCGGTGGAGTAGCAGAGCCAGAAACCTAAGCCCACCACCCAAGTCAGGGCGTTCATGATGACGGCCTTCCGTTTATTTCGTGATATGAAATGGTTGATAGGATCATAGGTTGCTCTATAGCGGTCGATGCAGATGACCACGATTTGGAGGGTGGAGACGAAGAAGAGACCCTGACGGAAACCGATGTAGACCTTGCAGAATCCTTGCGAAAAAGGAAAGCGCCCTAGGAAGGTGTGATAGACGCCAATGGTCTGGCTGACGCCTATGACGAGATCAGCCAACACGAGGTTGATGATGAAGTAGTTGTTGTAGGTTCGGAGACGGCGTTCGACGATGAAGGCAGCCAAGCTGAGGATGTTGGTCACACAGATGAGGATCACGATTAGTAACCCCAAGACCAATCCCTGGATGTCCAAACCCCTGATGGGGAAACCTGCTGAGGAACCATCGTCTTCTGTGACGACGTCAGTGACGTTCTCGAAGCTACTTTCTTCGTAGAATGATGTATACGTATCATTAGTTCCAACACTTTCCATCTTTTACCTCTTGCTCCTTGATTACTTATTTTTCTTCGTTTATCTTTCTCTTAAAATTTGGTACCGTTGATCAGTGGAAGAAGGTCGCATTCATGGAAAGAAGAAGAGGGGAAGACCTCGTAAAGTCTTTCTAGACGATGTAATCACAGAATGTGGAGCAACAGGGTATGAAACGATGAAACGGTTGGCTCAAGACCGAGGAACTTGGAGAGAATCTTGGAGAGACACTTGATATAAAATTTTGAATGGGTCACTGAACCTGTCATAAACTGACAGATCACTATTGATGATGATGATCAGTGGATCAGTGGATTTTGGTAAAAAAAGGTTTAGATTTGGTTGTTGTAGATATCAGATCGAAATAAGACAAGGTATCTGTAGATTACTGGAACCCAACTCTCTCACATGGTGCACCTGCAAGCCTACTGTACCATTATTCAAGTTATATGGTTGTGCTGCCTGAAATCAAGAGTAGAATCGTTTCAGATCAGAAGATGCTCAGTATTTTATATCTACCGAATCAATACACTATTTATTACTTTAACTCTCTTTGCCTGACGTTTAATGAAGACAGCCAATGAGAAACTTTAGACCAACCTATCGTCTTGAGCTGTTCTTTTATATTTTGTTTTCTACTTGAAGTTTGTTTGCAGCCTTTATTTCAAAGTCTTCTACGATATGAAACTATTTTACAAAGAATTTTTTTGACAATGCGATAATAGCCACAGCGATCTTTTGATCATTTTACTGAATGAAACTTGAAAAAATAAAAATCCGCTAAAAAAAAATACCCGATGTTTTTAATAGGTCAAATGACAAACAAAATGCGTGTCTAGAAGGAATCGGTATTGTTCATTTTTACCCTTTATACTTGAAAATGAAATGAAATCAACTACTCCTCCATCTGAATTTAATTTGCCAACCGTAATTTTTTCAGAGATGAAAAATGTTATACAATGGTAGAAGAAATTACCGATGACCTGTATATTTATTTCTAAAGAGAAACCTTAAAGATAAAGTTGAGTTCTGGTCATGCGATTGCATTGTGAAAGAAACGTTGTGGAATCGGTCAGAAAAGGTTGATCATCTAGCATATAAATATTGGTGTGTACTACAAGGTTCTGGAATCATCAAAATGATAAGAAATATGGCCGAATCTTGGTAAAGTTACAAGCACTAAACACAGAAAAAATTGTATGGGACGTCACCAACATATAAGGCGTAAAAATCCGTCCCGATTTGTATCTGTTTACAGGCCATATTGAGAATATTAAGGCATTTGAAGAGCCATGCTTTTCAGGGAACATTTTTAATCTGATGATCTTCCGCACTTGCATAATAACAATGAAAACGCTCACAAATTATTTTCCCCTCTTCCTAGAACTCAACTTTCTCTTTAAAGACTCCGCTTCTACAGGAGAGGTTTCAAAGAGGATTCTATTTCCAAGCGTATTGTATTAAAATTAGACCGTGTTTTGGCATCGTAAGTGCTTTCTTTTTTGTTTTCTTGAATGCATTCGAAGGTCAGTCTACTGATAAAAACGTTTTAATGAATCATCGCGATGCAACCCGAACTATGATATATCGAGGTTCAATCCATTAGGATTGTTTTCATATCAAAAGCATACTCTTTACAATACTTTTGCTTGGGTTGTCGTGTTATCTTAAAAAAAGACGTTGAATACTGACTTCTAATGTGCCCCATATGTTTAGTAGGAACCACCAGATTCCGGTAGGCAATGGATTAAGAAAACTAGATTAAAAAGATTTTTTTTAATTTTCCATAACCACTGCATACTGTGGGAGTGCAATTCTCAATTCATCTCACCCTCGTTTTTCATCCAAAAACTCTCTCTCTCTCTCTCTCTCTCTCTCTCTCTCTCTCTCTCTATCTCTCTCTCCTCGCTCTCTGTTCTCCTTTGTCCGTTCTCTTCCAACCTTTCTTATGTCAATGTTTTATCTATCATAATATCTATATATAAAAAAAAGGTTTGAGGGGCTGTGGGTTAACTATTCTGTGATCTGTCCGTCATGCATGTAATTCTTTCGCTAACAATTAAAAACTCACATTTAAATACTAAGTAAAGTATGCATGGACTTGCTTAAAGTGGCTGCGGAGTGTGACAGCCCCCCCCCCCCCCCGCCCCCTCCCCCGCCCCTCCCTGACGGTAAAATGAATATCTTATTTTTCAAGCGGTAAATGTTAAGAAGTTAATTTTTTTTAACGGTAGCTCGAACATGAATGTCACATAATCTATTTCCCACTTTATTGTATTTAGTCAGGAAGTTCTCCTACGAAATTTCGACCCCCCCCCCCCTTTGTCATAATTATTCGAAATGTAATACATATTACAAGTATGGGTAATAATAATAAAAGGCCAGGGTGTTTAGAATTTTGCGGACCATTGTGTTAGTGAAGGAGCACATGCAATCAGTGGTGGTTTTGGGGGCACTTCCCCCTCTCCTGACAAAACTCGTTGCAGCATACACTTGCGTACACAATGTGGTACGGAAAAGAAAGGCGTCCCCTTACTGTGCCATGCTTTCGTCAATTTATACCACAAAAAGCAATTAAAACAGAATTCTGTCATTTCAAAACTTAGTATGACGCCGCATTTTGTTCCTAACAAAATCAGGGTAATGTAAATTATAGACAAATAACCTTTTAAAAGAGAACATCCGAACACAAATCCGTCTGAGGCGGGTTGCTTCTTTTTTAATCCCATGGGTATGAGGTTATGAAGGGTAAAAACAACAGAGCACATAATGTCTTATCCAAGATTTATAAAGAAGCAATACCCTCACCAGAGGCGGCGATCGGGGGGGGGGCACAGTGTTTTCACACTTTTTAAAGTGCCCCCCAAGTGCCTCTTTATACGTAAAAAGTGACTCATTTTGCTACAGATAAGTGCCCCTTTTCCTTGAAAAAAGTGTCAATTCCCCCTTCCAATAAATACCCTTTTCATCTCTGATAATTGCCTCTTTTATCTTGAAACGCGCCCCTTTCTCTCATACAAATGCCCCTTTGCCTATATAATAAGTTCCCTTTTTCATCTCTGAGCCTTGAAAATCCACCTTCAAATTGAACACCCTTCACATCATCCATATTTATTTTCAGTCTAAATCAACTCCCCAATAGTCTACCGGTAAGATGGGGAAATCCACCCGAACCCTCCTCTTCATCATTATCTCTTTCTTCGTTGCCTGGATACCAAGCAGTATCGTGGCTGTTATCGTCACCATCAACCCAAACCCAAGGAAAAGGAAGAGACAGGATTTCCAACAAATGTGTAGATGTGAATGCTCGGGAAGGGAGGGGGGGGGGGATTTATTGAGCTTTGGAATGAAGGGGGGATATGTAAGTGTGTATGTGTGTCTGGGTGTGTGAGCGTGTGTGGTGTTTCTGTCTGTCTGTGCGTAACGCTTTGATTTATAATATTCATTCAGTATAATTAATTTGAAAACATTATGTACTGTGTATTAAACTAACTTACACTGTCGCTCATATAGGTGGAATATTTTTGTTTTACCCAAATTTATGGAATTATTTTAAAAATAATTTAAAAATAATAGATCTAGATAAAAGTATACATTCTCAGAATTTATTGAATAATAATTTGACAATGTGTGTTTTGCGTGACTGCTAAAGCATGTGCATGCTACTATGCTTACCATGCCGTGTTCCCATGCCTTGAGCCATAATGCATAGCCATCCATCCGACAGTGTATGTATTTTTTGAGGGATGTACAATTTTTTAAATATTTTGATATGTTATGTAAATCAATGAAGCTGTATGTTTTTTTGTTTTTACAAATATTTTGTACTGAATGAATACAATAAAAAAAATGCTAAAAAAAATGCTAAAAAAAAAAAAAAAAAAAAAAAATCCTCCTCAACTTCTTCACCTCCATCTGGTACATCTATCTTGTCGCCTGGCTGACCTATGCCAACAGTTTCCTTAACCCTATCGCCTACTCGGTCTCTCAACCGTTGTTTCGTAAGACGTCTTCAAAATTCTCTTTCATCCTCTTAGCGCATGTAGAGAGCAAAAAGCGCCAGCAGAGTTATTTTTTAAAACTCCCTACTTCAGTCTATTCTCGTTAATTATTTAATCCTATTTCGTTGATTTTACTTGTTCTGTTACAATGCGCACAGACTCGCTGAAAAGCAGTTTGTTTTTGCCTGATTGTGAGATTTGACCACGAATAATTAATGTAATACAATACAAAACAATACAATACAAAAGTAAAATGCGCCAGCACAGTCATTTTTAAAACTCCTTACTTCAGTTTCTTTTCTAGAATGCTAATGTAAATATAAAAGTTAAGATGTATATATACTTTTAAGATATTTGGTACATAATTTAATTTGCCCAAGTAAGATTTCTTTGTCTCCCTTTCAGTAGTTTACACTATATAGAAATATGTATTTGTAATGTTAATACATGTATATGTCAGGGGGTGGCGTTCTTTGGAATTTCTATTCATCTTTTAAGAAAAGTCGGCTCCAAGATTTATTTTGAAATAAAACAAATTGTTTGTTGTTTGTTGTTTATGTCTTTAATGCAATATTGAGTAATTGTATATGACATGATACATTAATTTCAATATAGAAATTCTTCTGGTAATCCAGTATAAACAATATTATTTGTGGAAAACATACACAATAGATGTAGAATTGAACTACGATGTGAGAGAAACCCTCCAGGACTGCCCATGCACATAGCTACACACACACTCACCAGTCTGCAAAAATCTCCAACTGTGAAGGAGGTAGACTTAACCCAAAGAAGAAGAAGAAGAAGAAGAAGAAGAAGAAGAAAGAGAGAGAGAGGGGGATTCGAAGGAGAGATATAAGAGGGGGAGGTATAAGTGAGGGAAAAGAAAAGATGAAGGAGAAGAATATGGGAGGATGGAGAAGAAATAAGGTATTATTTTGAACTAAAAGGAAGTTTTCAAAAACAGAACAAGGGGAAAACTAATACAAATCCTGACTAAAAGCACAACATAAAGATTAAAGACCAATAAAAACCAAACACAAACAAATGCACAAACGATGCGAAACAGGGCAAAACGAATGAAACCAAATAACTGTTATTTGAATTGAGCACAATTTTACGCCGCATGATGGCGCTAAACTCCTTACGATTGGCAGCCATTACTACGTACAACATCAATGACAATCTTCAATTTCAGTAAGTAAAATATTTTAAAGATTTTTCTCGTTATATCTGTATTATATTTCAATCTGTGTAGAAATTATGGTTCCTTAAATAGTGATTTAAACATAACGATCTGTTTTGAGTGAATTTATACTTGGATCGCTTCATAATTGTGTTTTGATTTTGCTGTGTCGCGTAGGTTCGTTACAATGCTATTCTGTTAAGTTTAGTCCCATACGTTGTTATTTGTGTAGGGTCTATGTCACGGATAAACTTTTGTCAGTTGTGAATGTTGGCGTGCTTAAATAGGTATTAGATTTTTTCAATTATAAGGAGGTTAATTTTATTGGGTTAGATGAATTCCCAAATATCTCCCTATTCTTTAGTTGAGAATTTGATTTTGCAACACAATAGTTTACTTGCTAGGCCTACTTAGCTTACTCAATACTTGCTTGCTAAAATTTAGATTAATTTCATTGTTGTGACAGGTCTAGAAATAGTAGAAATCAATAACGAATTGACATGCAGAGCTGTCACGCATTATGCGCGACGTCACACATTTCGAATGTCTGAAAATGCCCTACGCTATACGTGTGTTATACCCTCGCCCGCGCATTTGCACGCCGAGTCATGAAAATGTCACGCATAGCTGATCTTTGAACTTGGCGTATCTGGACATGACAATTCTTGAATTCAAAAACTGATCAGTAATGTATCATGTAGTCATACTCACTCCAACAATGCATGAGGTCTAACCAGTAGGGGCGCTGGTCCGAGAATGAAGATGGTCTACATAAATGAGGATATCCTTGACCTTGTATACGCGGACAAAATGTGCCTAAAAATTAAGAATTGTCCGTGGAACGTTTTTTCTTTGGCGTTCTGCGGGTTTCAGGTTCCCTATCTGCGCTACGGCGATGGGAAAAAACGGATTCTTTGTAATAAAATACCCCCAGTTTAAAATTTGATTTTGATTTTCAATCATAAATATCTTGATAATCAGACAGGCGATTGGCTTGTAAAATTCATGGGGTTCTGACTGGTTTATAATTATCATTGCAGCATGTGCTAAATCACAGATTTTTTTAAAGGATCTAAGACAAAGTTACCGGATCCCTTTAATTTAATTATTTTCCAGTTTTCAAAACAACATCTACAGTGTGGTGATGCAGAGCACTGAGAATGCTCAAACCCCTTGATATTCTCCAAAACAGAGATTTTCTTTGGCGAAAATGTTTGTTAGTAGTTTTCAGTTCTAAACAAGAGGTGTGTTCCAATAATCTAGAATTAAGCACCTTCAACTTCCATGTACATGTATGTGTTTTTCTTCAATGGTATTTAAATTGAATGCAGCAAATGCAACAGGACCTGCCTCTCTAGGATTGGATTTCTTAGTCACAGCAGGAGCTACACACCAAGAAACTACTATAACTAGTACAACTAGCGCAATATTCTATTGTCTTTCGAGACAGCCAGATGCCGAGGAGTAGAGGGATTTAAATTGAATTGTTTTTGTTTTTGTTTGTTTTGTTAATGTTAACTTTATGATTATCTTAATTAATAGTTTTATTTTATTTTTGTGCGCAGACCAAGACAATCCAGATGAAAGAACACCTTTCAAGATGTCTGGACAGTAAGTATTTGCTATCCAGTAAAACCTCTATATAATGACCACTCATGTGGGACAAGAAATGTAGTCTTTATTAGCAGGTGGTCTTTGAGTGCAGGGTGTACACATAGCAAGTATCATTTGTCTTGTTTTTTGCTCTGATAGGGCCGTCGACTTGATGATATGTTGGGTTTAATAAAGCCTCTGATGATGCCGGTAACATAATAAGCCAGTTCATAGTTGCAGTCTGAGCATGAGCAGATAAAGGTCATTGCAGACCAAATTGTGAAATACTGTATACTCACTCATGAAAGTTATGTAATCATTATTCATTTATGCCCAAGCAGTGCACTCCATGATACACAGGTGCAAGTATTCTTTGAAAATGGAAAATAAAGGCTATTTATGTAGCACCTCCATTGTTGTAGGAGTAATTATTTCAACATTTACAAAGTGGGACCTCTTCATGTTTTAAAGATCTGTGGATATTTAGGGTCATTTGGAACACGTGCGAACCGTGAACTGGTCTATCGAAAAAGTATCATGGACATCCTCAATTCAGGTTACAAATGAGAAGCACTTGTCATTGGAAAAAAATGTGGGTGACATCAATGTATGCCTGTAAATGTACATACATGTACATGGCCTTTCTGTACAGGTGGTCTCTTATCAAGTTTCATTAATACAGTACTACATTTACCATATGTTTACTGAATAGTTATATTAATATGCACATGAAGGCCATTTCATGTTCAGATATATTATACAAAACAAGTTAATGAATCAGTACTTGTTGTGGAGAGGAAGCCCTACAAAGATTAGAGATATTTGTAAACATGTTATCTAGATACATTGAACAACATGTACAGTGTAGGTCTTCTTATCCATCTGCAGATAATCAAAAGATGTACCGGTAGCTTTAAAATTGTTTTTAAATGCTTTTAGTCTTTGCGATTGCCTTCTCAACAACTTTAAGATAAATTGTGAATTAGTATGTTTGGGAGACAGCAGTAAGCCTAATTCTTTACTACAGCAATTTGAAAAACTCTGCTTTAAAATTGTTTGTAAATGCCTTTAGTTTTTACAATTGTCTTCTCACCAACCTAGAAATTGTGAAAGAGGATGTTTCGGAGAAAGCAGTAAGCCTAATTCTGTACCACAGCAATTTGAAAAACTATGCTTTAAAATTGTTTTTAAATGATTTTAGTCTTTACAAAATCTTCTCACCAACCTAGAAATTGTGAAAGAGGATGTTTCGGAGAAAGCAGTAAGCCCAATTCTGTCAGACTACAGCAATTTGAAAAACTGTGCCTTAAAATTGTTTTTAAATGCTAGTCTTTTCAATTGTCTTCTCACCAAATTAAAGAGAAATTGTGAAAGAGGATGTTTCTGAGAAAGCAGTAAGCCTAATTCTGTATAACTACAGCAATTTGAAAAACTGTGAAATGAAATATAATTTTGGTTTATCTTTGTCATCGTTATAGAAATAGTCCTCAGAAATATAAGGGAAAAAAAGATAGAATCTCTTATTCATACCATCTAATCTAAACACCTGCATGTTTTATGAGATACCTGAAAGAGAGTTGTTTACACTAGCTTACACGATCATCCCTTTCAACGAAATGACCATATATGGTAAGAATACTCTCCAGGAAGTGGAGATGGTGCACACTGTGCATGGACAAATCTGATGACGGGGTTAATAATACTTTGTAAAGTGCTTAGAGACGGTACTTTGTCGTAAGCGCTGTATAAATCCAGATTCATCAATTATCTTTTCTTTTTCCCCGCGTTTTAGATTTGGTATGACGCAAGAGATGAGGAAACCTGGTGCAACAGATTTAACATCACAAGGTAAAGACTTCATTCATGTACACTTATTTTCTTAAAACTAATTAAAAATGAACTCTTAAAACACTTTCTGAAAGCTAATCAGATTTCCAGAATCATTAATAACCGTCATTAGTACAGATTTTCTGACATCCACTTGAATGTGTGTTTTTCTTAGCACACGTTTCAATGTGATGTCTGTGAACTTCTACTTACGATGGTTTGTGAAACACTGCCCTGGTTAAATATGGAATTGTATCGTGCAAGAAAATTAATAAAAAACCAATAGTCTTAAAGGTAATACAAAGTTTTGGGAATTTTTTAAAATTAGGTGGATAATGAATCTTTACAATTTTGATATATTTGGATGCCCCTGTGGATGTATTATAAGCTCTAAAAAAATTAGCCCCTAAAACACTTCTGTTTTCGAGAAAAATTGAATATAAAAATTTACCGGTGCTCCCGGTAAATTTTGATAAATTTCAAATAGCGCCTATGGCCGTACAATCGTAGCTGCGACCATGAAAATCTCAGAATATGTAGTTGGGATATATAATTTCCAAACGTGAATAGCTAATCGGTCGATTTCAGTCAAGAAACATTGTTTCATAGCTAAATTAATATCTTGACCTTGAGAGGGAGCTATACAACATAAAGAGTTTATTATTTATAATTTCATAACTTTAGACTCGATTTCAACCGCGACAACGATCAATGTATATTGTAGGAACGCATATGCTTCCAATATGTTAATTTGAACCAAATTCATGACCCCATACCAAAACTTTGTAGTACCTTTAATGTAATTCTGAATTGTACATGTATGTGTACATCATGCTGTGGAAAACTATTTTTATTGGCAAAGTGTAAACAAAACTTGTATAAAGCTTGCTAATAATATCTTACTCTGAAAACTATTCACACATACATGGGCTTCACATTCCATTAATTGGCCTGTTAGAAATAATAAGCGTAATATTCTCTTTCTTTAATCACCCAATTTTTACACCTACGGTAGATGTATTTTCTGTGCCGTTTTTTTGTGTGTATATCATTTGATCAAAGGAAGTTTTGAACACCCAGTATAAAATTTGTTAGATTGTGTATTATATTTCCCAAAACTAAGTGTCTTTAGTATGAAAGTATCTGTAGTATTATTAAATCAATATTTTAGAAATGGTGATGCCTCTATGAACCAAAAACTGAGGTGTCTGTAGTATTTAAAGTATGGGAAATATCTGTAGTATTAATACAGCAATATTTTAGAAATGATGATGCCTTTATGAACCCTGTTTGATGGATTATGTATTTGTCTTGCCGCAGAATTTTCGTTATTAGGGAGTAGAACGAAAGAGAAGACGAGTAAGATGGGTCCTTACAAGGAAGGAGGAGACAATGACTTCGGTGATGCCATGTTCTTCAACCCTGCATCCATGTTCCCTCCTCACAGACCAGAAAAAGATGTAAGTGGTGGTGGTGGTGGCGGTGGAGGTGTTGGTGGTGGTGGTGGCGGTGGTTGTGGTTGTGGTGATGAAGATGATGATGATGATGATGATAATAATGACAGTGATGCCATGTTCTTCAACCCTGCATCCATGTTTCCTCCTCACAGACCAGAAAAAGATGTAAGAGACTTTATGTGGTGGTGGTGGTAGTGGTAGTTATGATGGTGATGATGATGGTGGTGGTGGTCACTGGTGGTGGTAGTTATGATGGTGATTATGATGGTGGTGGTGGTGGTGGCGATAGGGATGATGATGATGGTGGTGGTGATGGTGATGATCATAGTGATGGTGGTGGTAGATGTTAATTACAAATGTGGTGGTGGTGGTAGATGATGATAATTACAATGCGGTGGTGGTGGTAGTGGTGATGATTGTGATGGGGATGGTGATGGTAATAGTGGTGTCAGTGGTGATTATGGTGATGATGATGATGAAGATGATGATCATCATCATGATCATCATGTGGCAGTGGTGATAAGTGTGATAATAATGAGGATCATGGTGGTGGTGGTAGCAGTGGTGGTAGTTGTTGTGATAAATGGAGATACATGTAATTGCAATTTGGCGGTAATGATGAAGATGGTCATGTGATTGTGATGATAATGATAATGATGATGATGATGATGAAGATGGTAATCAATATGATAATTATACCAGGAGATGATAATGATGATAATATCGATATCTTTGATAAGCAAGATTATCTCTCAATTAATTGAGTGTGTCTGAAGAAAGAAAAGTCACATCCCAATCTTTTCTCTTCATCTTCCAGTTAATGACATCGCAATCCCAGTCTCTCTCACAGTTCTCAGGAAGTTTTTATGGCAGTCAGCAAGGTAAGAAGAAAATTTGTCAATTATCATTAACTCTTTCAGTCCCATTGGCTGCAAATTCTGCCCCAAAATTGGAGTGTTTAACATTGTGTTTGGATTTACATATCCATAGAAACATTTTCTCTCTAATCGATCAGGGAAACAAAGAATTATACAATAAAGATCGTTCTTGAAAGGTTATTTATATTCTTTAACTTCATGTATGCCAAGAACAAAAGCCTCACATTAACAAACAAAGCTATAGGTAGAAAGCAGTAAGGTTGTTCTAAATGAGGAAGATGCTAAAGACAAGAAGAAGTTGAGGGAGGGAGTGTCATCATGGCACAAAGTTCAGTAACCCCTCTTAAAGCCCCACTGTACTACTTGTAGCTACTTGCTCCCTCTATATAGAAAACAATGCCTAAGCGGTGCCCGTTGGTCCCCCCATGATCCTCTTTTTCTTATGTTAATTGAGAGCTGAGTTGCTGAGATAACCACCTGTCCAGTGACCTTGCAGTGTGGTCTAACCCCTCCTAAAAACTAGTACAGATAAGCTTTAAGAGAGAAGAATACTGACTTTAATAAATGATGAAGATGAATTTGATTCCTTGACAGGATTAGGCATCCAGAATGCGTTACCGCCGAGAGGGATGTCCAGTCAGCAGCAGCAGCAGCAAGCCTTCCCTCCTCCCAGGAGTTCAGGCATGTCAAGCCACTCGAGTCTTGGTCTCCCTACATCATCATCGGGCATGCCCATGCCTTCCATGCCACCTCCTAACCCGGCATCACCAAACAGGTAAGGTCAAAGGTCATGTGTTGGGTTAACGGTCATAGACCGGTTTGCTATCATATTCAAACTTATGGATGTTTCTTTTTCCGGGGACCTAGTTGTGAGTTATTCCGTTAACCTGCTATTTATAGGGATTGGGTAACTTCGTCTCAGATTCTAAAACAAAATCCTGGATTTAGCCATAAATCTTTATGTCAGTCAGGATTCCGTTGACTTTTACAAGCTGATCGCCTGTCTGATTATCAAGGTATTTATGTTTGGAAATCAAAATTTTAAAATTCATTTGAATAATAATAATAATAATAATAGTGGGTTCTTGTATAGCGCTCATGTCAGTCAGATTTGACCCTCCTGGCGCTCCCGATTATTACCCTGGCTTTAGCACGGCTGCCATAAGGTGCTCTAGCATTTCAAGGAATAAATTCCTACCAGGTACCCATTTACTTCACCTGGGTGGAGTGTGGCATGGTAAAACCGGTCACTCAAAGATTTTATTTTTTGAGGCACTTCTTGATCATTATGAAGCGCAATTCTTTTAGGGCTTCAATATTACACCATATCACAGACACTGATAATACATAGGGCCATGCATCTCAGATTTAAAATTGTTAAAATATGCCTTTAATGCCTCAGTCACACCTTTGCGTATGATGCTGCGTATGATGCTGCGTATTGCTGCGCTGTACGGGGTATATCAATACGCAGCCGTTCCCAGCAATACGCTGCAAATTTGAAGGGAGCAGTCACACTATTGCGTATCTAGCTCGTAGGTAGCTCGTATGCCGCTCGTATTAAGAACTGCACGGCTTTGCCTGCCATGTTCACGGCGGAGGTGCGTATGGTTGCGTACACTTGCGCTAAGCCACTTGCTGTTGCTCGCATTCACTGGTTGCCACTCGTATCCTCTCGTAGGTGATTTGACCTTGCGTTTGCTTGCGATAGTTTAGAAAATTTTAAAACTAGCGAGTGGCAAACGCAGGCCTTTGCGCTAGTCTGCGTATTGAGTACGCAGTGAGCACGTTTTGTTGCGCTTCATTGGGTATTACTGCCTATGTCTGCGTTCGGGCAATACGCAGCAATACGCCAGCCCAATACGCAAAGGTATGACTGAGGCATAAAGGTTATGTGTTGGGTTGAAATAGACCTGTTTACTATCACATTCAAAGTTTCTTTCCTGTAGAAGAGTTATTCTATTAACCTATTATTAATGAATGAACTACAATACTTGGAATCCAGTCTGCATGCATTACTTGTTGATACGTCAGGCAAGCACTTAGGTTGTCAAGTACAACCTTTGTTTAAAAAGTATGGATAAAATGTGAATATTTTCGTAAACTGATCCATTGCACATAATACATTCCTGACTATGAAAGACTTTAATATTTACAGCAAGAAAAGTGACATTTGAACTAAGAATGAGACTGATAAATTGCCTTATTGTATGGAACAGAAAATGGAGATTGACCAAGGCTAAGGAAAACAAAATCCAATCATTGCTAATCTCTCTCTCAATATGGCGTGATACCTTGGTGGCCACAGCAACTTTAATAATGAATCATCATGATGTTATCGGCTCGTAATTTGATAAAAGATGAAAGATTATGATTATAGTAGTAATCATGATCGTTAGGACATCTCATGAGAGAAAGTTCTGTATGAAATATTTTTTAATTATGTAATCTTGACTCACCAAACCAATGCCCAGTCATGTGGTGTTGTTTTTTTCCTTGAGGGCTGAGCACATGTTTCTCTTGATTCCTTGACACCAGGGCCCTGTCTTACAAAGATTTATGATTGATCCAAATCAATTGTAAGTCCTCCAATCAATCGCAGGTTTGCAATCTCCTATCTCTTATGTACATAGTTGCGATTGATATCAACTCTTTGTAATACAGGGCCCAGATATGTTGTGTAGTCATATGTTTTTCTCCCATGTTTTTTTTCTTTCTTTCTTTTAACACCCACATTGAATCTCTTGTTGACAATTGTCATATTTCATGATAATTTCTTAATTTCTTAAAATGCTCTTCAGCTTTTGTACACTTCACATCTGCCAGATGGTTTTCTGCCAGGCCTACAGAATCCCTTTATTTTTGTTTAAGTGCAAGTAATGTTCATTTTCCATTAATATTTTGTCAGGGGGCTGCTTAACATGGGTCACAACAGGACCTCACCCAGTATTCTAGCTATGCAGCAGAAACATTCGTCAGCACAGCAACAACAACAGCAGCAACAACAACAGCAACAACAGCAGCAGCAACAGCAGCAACAGTCGAGGGTAATAGGAAGCGGAGTAACGCCGACCAACTCAAGCGGTATCGGCGCGTTCAATCGACCCCCAAGCTTTGGTGGAGGACAGAGCGCGTTATTAGGCAACTTTGGTGGTTACGGAAATGGTGAGTGTCGATGGATGTGGCAGATGGTAAATATCATTTTGTTTGGGAATGCTGCTTTAAAAATATTTCATATATATATTTATTTATTTATTCATTGTATATTGATACAAAATGTGTTTAGCAACCGATGGGCTGAATTGTTCACATCTTCCAAGCAAATGTTGAAAATACATAGAATACAATATTTCAAATGGTTAAAAATTTACGAACACCAGATAATAATCAGGGTAGTTAACCACTTGTAGTTTAAACATTCAAGACAAACAAAAACAGAGCAAACATAAATCAAAAAAACATAATTCATAATGCAAAGGAGAGAAGTAATTACATTTGTGATCAATAAACCATGTCCAATAAAATATTTTATTTACAGGTGGAATATATAAATACAACCTAAACAAACTTATTAATCCTGTTCTATGGGTTAACAGTTCAGTATGGAATTTGAAGAAAATTGAGAATAAAATTAAACCCTGTGTACGGAACCAAAGTCAGACTTAAGTTCTGTGTACTGGTGCATCAACTAGTCTATCTTACCAGTTGTTTTTATGCTGATTGAGAGTGTCTTTGAACCTGCAATATTTATTTACAGAAGTACTATACAAAGCTCATATATTGAATATAGTCCTAACATACAGAGAAAATAGCGCTTAGAGACTTCGGTGGTAAGCGCTTTATAAGTAACGTTTTTTTTTATTTTGTTATTATATATTCTGGTGATTTGTGATGTGAAGCCACTGTAAAATTGAAACATTTGAACAAAAGAAACTTTCATGTACAGTGTCACTGTTATAACCAAACTTACCTGCATGTGCAACTGAAGATACACTATAAGAGAAAAATGTAACCTTCTAATTTATTTTTGAAACTTGCCTACAGTCTTTCATCTGTAATTAATGAAGCCATACTTGAATAAGTTTGCTGGGATCTTGAATGGCTTGATTTTGTGCATAATATGATTAGTCCTTCCCCTCTGGCTTTCTAGAAACAGTTTGAGAGAATCTAAGATTTATACCAGCAAGATATTTTGGACTGAAATGTCTAAAGAACTGCCCTGTATCTATCTCTACCTTGCAGCAAATGACACCTCAATCCTTGACAGCACGGACTTTCCAGTTTTGGCGGGCACGAGAGGGCGACAAACAGGAGAATCGTCATCAGGGAATGTCAGTTTGTTTCAGCCTAATCCTATGGCAGGCAGGCCTGCTTATGGTAAATATTAAGTCTGTGACATTCCTTTTTCTTTTGTCCCCCTCTTCATTACTTTGGTCTTTGTAATAAGTTTAGCTGTGTCAGTATGTTATCCCCCTCCCTCTCATTTGCCTTTGCCCTGTCTCCCCCCCCCCCCCTCTCTCTCTCTCTCTCTCTCTCTCTCTCTCTTTGTCTATTTGTTGGTCTCTTGTCTGTCTCCATTTCTCGCTCTCTCTTTCTCTCTCTCTCCCCCTCTCTCTCTCTCTCTCTCTCTCTCTCTCTTTGTCTATTTGTTGGTCTCTTGTCTGTCTCCCTTTCTCTGTCTCTCTTTCTCTCTCTCTCCCTCTCTCTCTCTCTCTCTCTCTTTGTCTATTTGTTGGTCTCTTGTCTGTCTCCCTTTCTCTCTCTCTCTTTCTCTCTCTCTCCCTCTCTCTCTCTCTCTCTCTCTCTCTCTCTCTCTCTCTCTCACACACCCTTTCTCTCTCCCTGTTTCTTGATGTCTCCTTCTGCCTCTGTCTGGCCACCTCTTTTCCAGTTTGTGTGTTATTTCTCTTTGCCACTGTCCAATCTCACTTCGTCAGTGTCTCCCTCTTTCTATTTGTGTCTCTGATTTCTGGTGCTGTGAATTGTGTTTCAATTTTCAAAAGCACTGTACAAATAGGTGAGGCATATTTTTCTTCCCCTTGAACAGTGTTTTTCATGGAAACCTGTATGAAAGCATGCCAAACAAAAATTAGAATAAGCTTTAAAATCTTTAAATTGGCAACATATTGGGAGGTTCAAATCAATGTTTATTAATCAAGCATATTTCAACTAACCAAAATGTTCAAATTTTGTGTGTATATATTTCAGAGCCATAATACATTCTAATAGAGTAATGGAGCATTGAAAGTGAGATATTGTTGCCAATTTGAACAACAATATATGAGGGATTGAGCCTTTAAAAGATTCCAGTCCCGACAGTGTAGTGGAATGGGATGCTTTTTTGTTTTGTCTTGTCTGTCTCTGTTTCTCTTCTTCCCTCCCCCCGTTTCATACTTGATGCAGTTAGTATGGTAAGCAAACAAGCAGAGCCGACCTGGAGTGATATAGCATTGAAAGTGAGATATTGTTGCCAATTTAGATACTTTAAAAGATCCTGGTCCCGACAGTGTAGTGGAATGGGATGGGTTTTTGTTTTGTCTTGTCTGTCTCTGTTTCTCTTCTTCCTTCCCCCCGTTTCATACTTGATGCAGTTAATAGTATGGTAAGCAAACAAGCAGAGCCGACCTGGAGTGATATAGCATTGAAAGTGAGATATTGTTGCCAATTTAGATACTTTAAAAGATCCTGGTCCCGACAGTGTAGTGGAATGGGATGGGTTTTTGTTTTGTCTTGTCTGTCTCTGTTTCTCTTCTTCCCTCCCCCCGTTTCATACTTGATGCAGTTGGTATGGTAAGCAAACAAGCGGAGCCGACCCCGGAGTTCCAGATGCAGAGTGAGGACTTCCCAGCGCTACCAGGAGCAAATATCAAGAGTGGTACGTATCTCAACTCTTAAAGGCATCGTTTAACAATGTTAAAGCTGAGATGCACGGCCCTAAGTGTTATCAGTGTCTATAATATGGTGTAATATTGAAGCCCTAACAAATTGCGCTTCAAAATTATCATGAAGTGCCTAAAAAAAGTTTAAATCTTTGACCGGTTTTACCATATTTATTTTCATAGATAGACTGTAGCGTTACAAAAACCATTAAGAAAACGAAAAACAAAATATTGATTTCCTATCATAAATATCTTGATAATCAGACAGGCGATTGGCTTGTAAAAGTCATGGGGTTCCTGACTGACTTATAGGTTTATAATTATCATTGCAGCATGAGCTAAATCCAGGATCTTGTTTCAGAATCTGAGACAAAGTTACCGGATCCCTTTAAATACAGGAGCCATCCAATTCCTGTAGACGATGGGTTAAAAACAAATCAATTTCAAATTTCAAATATCTCGTGTATGAATCATGATGATGATTCCATGCGTGTATTATGGAAATGTTTGTTGATGTCGATGTAATCATTATTTTCTGTCTCCCTACCCTGCTTAGAACAAAAAGACAATGCAAGGTTTCCTGGGGACAAAGCAAACAACAACACGGAAGAGAATGGCAACGGGAACGAGGTCAAAGGCATCCAAATACATGCAGATGGTATGTACATAATAGATGGTATGTTTATAACATGTACCGTAAATAACGTTGTATAAACCGCCCTCGTGTATTAACCGCACCCCTCTTTTTCGCCCTTAAAAAAAAAAAAAAAAAAAAAAATTTTTTTTTTTTTTTTTTTTTGGCCGAGATTTTTTTTTTTTTTTGTGTAAGATCATTACGGTACTGTAAATTAAAAAACAGTAGGGACCTAGGATAGAACCTTGTGGTACACCATGTAATAGAAGAAAAATTGGAGGAATTATTATTATAAACTACATATTGAGATCTATCAGAAAGATTACTTTCAAACCAAGATGACAGACAAATTTGAGTGTTGTTCTAGTTTCCGAGTGGTGAGTCAACACACCGATTACCGAGCTGGAAGACATTGCCAGGCATAGCGCCAGGTGGAGGGGCATAAATTGAAACTTTAAATTTTTTTTTTTTTTTTTTTTTTTTTTTTTTTTTTGGTGTACCGTGTATAAACCGCACCCCCGACTTTGAAATTTTTTCGGCGGCAAAAAAGTGCGGTTTATACACCGTTATATACGGTAGTCTCCTGCTTTTTCCTTTTGTATGAAACTTTTATTTGAACTAGAAACAAATTTTGTCAAACTTACATTTTATTCATTATATTTATTTGTATGTTTCTTTGTATTGATATGAAAAAGTGAAAATAAAACAAAACAAACAAAAACAAAATATGTATATGAACAGAATTAGACAGGTTTTTTTTTTATCAAACGCAGTACTTCAATGCCTTGTTTCCTCTGGTAAAGGCGCCATATCAATCCAAGTATTATTATCATTATGAATTCTTGTTAGCCATTACAATGACGATTTGTATTTTTTCTTGTGTTCAGGCAAACAAATTTTTAGAAATTAAACCCTAAATGTGGATTAAAGGTAAAGACTGGTAATAGTAAAATTGTGGTTCAAGGGATTTGGGTGCAAAATATCAATGCAATATTGTTTAAATATTGCCTTCAGAGGTTTAGATGGCAATACTTCAACCTAAATTCGCAAAAAAGCAGAAAATATATGCCCAAATGTTCAATGTTGAAGTGCATTCGCGATATCTCTCCAGGCCGGATCGATGATTTACCAAATATATCAATTAGTAGGAGGTTTCCCGGCAAAATTTGTATCATCACGTATTAGTCAAAACATATTCTTTCACATGATTGGTAATAAGAGCTTCCATTTCATTTTTTGAGAGGGGGGGTGTTTCCAAAACTGGTCTATAACTTTAAGTGCATAGTACCTTATTATCCAGTTAACCCGTTAATAAATCTTTTAAATTTTTTTTTTGTTGTGTTCAGGGAAAGTGATGAACATCCCACCAGGAATGTTAACAGATCCATTTGGTATGGTAGGACTTCTAACCTTCATCAGAGCAGCGGAGACGGACCCTAATCTCGTCCAGTTAGCCCTCGGGAGCGACCTCACAACGTTGGGACTCAATCTCAATTCACCAGAGTAAGTCTACTTTTCTCAGTTTGTTTCTCTTTAACTTGTGCTGTGCTGATGCCATGTACATAGCTGCCAACAATTCGTATTAGGCCTTACAAAAAAAGATGTTGTATTGCCCTTTGCGACCGACCTAAACATTTTGAAATCGACGGTAGGCTTTTTTTTAAAGTTTTTTTTTCTTCAACCGTGTTTTTGAAAAAAAATGTGTTTAAGCATTCAAAACTGAGAAAAATCAGCCCAAAGAGGGAGTCTAAAAAAAAGGTGACCGACCGACCGACCCATGTTTTGGCACCTAAAGGGCAATACAACATCTTTATATTTTAGGCCTGGAGGAATGATTCCTATTTTTTGTTTTAAACCCTAGATTCCTCTCTTTCTGAAATAACGTGTACAAAATATACAAAATAGACAGTATTCCTAATTTTGCCATGAGAGATTCTTAATTTTTGCTGTGAAATGTTTAATGTAAAAGTAGTTTCCTGTTAATATTTGTGGAAAGTCAATGGGAACATGAGAATCAGATAAACAATTATTACATTATATTTTTTTGCTCTGGTCATGAAGATACATGAAATGTTATCATTATCCTCTGGTTTTTAATAGAAACCTGTACAGTACGTTCCAGTCGCCGAGTTCGGATGCGCCAAGCAGACCTCAAGACATTGACTATCACGTACCGCAGGAGTACCTCACCAATCTCCACATACGAGATAAGGTTAGTCTCTATCAACAGTAAAATGCCCTCCCTCCCCCCGTCTCCCCCCCCCCTCCCCCAGCCCCCCCCCCCCCTGTAATCTATTTTGTGTAACTCTTACATTTAATATGACATGTTTTCTTATTGTTGCAATTTGTTTATATACATATTGTATTTTGCGTGCACTGCAAAAAATTCAGACTGACTGCCAGTCATTTTGAATTAAATTGAATTTAAATTAAAATTTAAATGAATTGAACTGAACTGCATTGAATTGAATTGAATTGTATTGAACTGCATTGAATTGAATTGAACTGTATTGAACTGCATTGAATTGAACTGAATTGAATTGAACTGAATTGCATTGTATTGAACTGCATTGAATTGAATTGAACTGTATTGAACTGCATTGAATTGAACTGAATTGAATTGAACTGAATTGCATTGCATTGAATGAATTGAATTGAATTGAATTGAACTGAATTGAATTGAACTGAATTGAATTGCATTGAACTGAACTGAAAGGAATCAAATTGTTCATATTGTTGAAGACAAATTAACCCATTCCCTGCTGAAACAGGATGGTGTCTGTATTAAACCTATGGGGAATATGAGAGTTCAGGCGTCAATGGGTTGAAAGTATATGGCACTTTGTTAACATTTGAGAGACCTTAATTTAATGTGCCCTTCCTTTTATTTATATTCTTTGTTTCGTAGCTTGCACCTATCAAGCTATCAAGATACGGAGAGGATCTGCTCTTTTACTTGTACTACACGCACGGTGGAGACGTGTTACAGTTAGCAGCTGCTGCAGAATTGTAAGTGATCATACTTCTCTTATATTTATTTATTTATATTATATTTATTTTGTTTCATTTACTCATGGTTACCCCATCAGTGAGTAAAACACTGTTATACTCGGGGGCCGTGCAAAAGTACAACAACACTTACAAACATATAAATGAATACATAACAACAAATATTACAAAGACATCAGACCTGCACGAAATATTAAACTTTACATTTTTTTTTTTAAAGCGTAGTTTTGTATTAATTGAGTAACCAAAAACAACAACATCATACACAAAACAACAAATTCATGCCAGTGTTCAGTCAAACCTGGGCCCCTGTTATCAATAACAAGTTACAGTAATTGTCATAAGCTACTAAAATCTTAGCATTTGATTGGCTGAGAGCAAATTCGTCATAGAAATTGAGCATTTCTTATTGATAATATGTTCTATGAAACAGGGCCAAGCTTTTGGTTCATGTTTCTATCTTTATATCTATGTTTTATTGACGTAATCAGCTGCATTGTACGTAAACAACATGAATAATGGTACAATTTAAAAGTCAATGTGACGATATCAAGAATTCGAATTTTTCCCTTCCAAATAAGAGGCAATTAAGAGGCAATTTGGGTGGAAGAAATGAAGGTGCGGGCAACACAGCTTCTACGTGTACCCGTTATTGATTGATGTAGCATAAGGTATATGTAAAGCGTATTATGCTTGCATCATTATGTATAAATAAAGGAAAAGAAAGAAAAGAAAATTGTGTTAAACTTGTGAACAAGCCAGCATGCCAAAGGTCAATAAATGTGTTTGTTAGCAATTAACATAAAGTAGCTGCGATAGGGCTTCTGTGATTTTTATTCTGTATCGTTCATTCTTATTTCTGTGTTGTTTGTTTGCCAATTTATTTTCAGTCTTTGATATTTACTGACATTTTAATCCTTCGATTGGAGGGACAATTAAAAAATCAAACGTCAATGGATGTGTTTGTTACCAAATACCAAGAAAAAGCTGTGATATATGGCTTCTTTGATGTTTATTCTGTATCCTTCATGTCTTATTTCAGTCTTGTTTGTCTTCAAGTTTACTTTCAGTCTTTGATAATCACTGACATTTTAATCCTTTGATGGCTCAGGGATGATTAAACCAATGTTATTTGCTTCACCCGTTTATGCTAATCAACAATTCGTCGGCCGGCTGGCAGAAGGGCGTTATGCGCAAGCGACTTGAAAACTACTTTTCGAATTGTTCGCATTTAAAGATTTGTTTTATATTCAAATTGGTTTAAAACTTAAAAGACTATAAATAGAAATGTTATAATAGAACACGTCCACAATTTTTTCCCGGAAATAAGTCAGTTTTATAAAAGTTTGAGGCGATTTAGTGCTAACGCCCTTCTGCTTAACGCTTCATTTTTTACCTGAAATTTGAGCTAATGCCCTTCAGCCAGCCAGGCGACGAATTTTAATGTTAATGATTGTCTCAAGTCCAGGGAAGAAACCTTTATTAAGAAACCAACTGATTGGAAGTTGTTTTCTTCTGATGTTTTCTTTAATCCATCCCTGCTATTTTTAGCTTTCATGTCTACCATTTGACGTCAAGGATAACCTCTTTTTATGGGGTTGACATCTGTTTCAACAACAAAAAATGTCAATATAGGCTTGTTCAGATCAGGGGAAAAAATACTTAAACAATTTTGGGGGCTACTTTTCAAGCTTGCTTGCATGAAAATGACACTCTTTAATTTGTTTTGCATTGAACTCTATCCACATTTTTTTGGGCTCTTTTATGACTTTCGGGGGCTAGTTTGCCCCGAGCCACCGTGTATTTTTTTTCACTGGTTCAGATATGACACAGTAAACAGCTGCAAAAAAGCAGCCAATGAGCTCTGTGTTATAAGATATGGAAATGCGAAGCGTATTACATTTTACAAAATCATAGAAAAAAAGACAACGGTTTTGCCGCGCCATATCTGAACGAGCCTGAAGTCCTTCTGAATTTTTTATCAGGCCCCAAAAAAAAAATTGTTTGGTTGTCCTCGATTGCTTTTCTGGAGTAGGGGCGGGCGGGCGGATTTTTTTTTTTTTTTTTTTTTTTTTTTAATTCATTTTTTGTGTGTCTTTTTTTTTTTTTTTTTTTTTTTTGCCCCCATTTTTTTTTTCTTTAAATAATTGTTTGTTTCCATTAAAAAAAAATCAATGGGATTGTCAAGCATTTACACAAACGAAGTCTATAAAACACTTTAATATGGTTAAAGACTAGTTTAATGTACAAGGAATATCAAGACCAACACAGAAAGTATTTTGGGCTTTGAAATACAGCACCTTTTAAATCTCCATTGTACTACTTATACTTGCGCCCTTTATTTAGCAAACAATGCCTAATCGGTGACCATTGGCCCCCCATGATCCTCTTTATCTTATATTAACTGAGAGCTGATTTGATCTGTCCAGTGACCTTGCAGGGTGGTCTAATCCTCCTGTAAACTAGTACAGATGGGCTTTAAAATGAGTTTAAGAATGCTCAGAACCTGATTTGAATGAACGGCATTTTGACATAGAAAATAAAAATGGCAAGTTTAATAAATACCTAATTGCGTACTGAAAAGACCAAACTGGCAACGGGACGCATTTTGATCCTTGCTAATGCATAAAATGGTATGTTTGGCATTAAAGATTGTTCCCCCGAAAAAAATTAAATAAAAAAATAAAAAAATGAATAAAAAAATAAATAAAAATGAATTAAAAAAAAAAAAAAAATATTAAAAAAAAAAAAAAAAATACGAGCGGCCCGAAAATGACGAGCGGGCGGTCGAGGACAACCAAATGATTTTTTTTTTTGGGCCTCATGCATTTATTCTGGTCTTGGAACCAGATGATGTATACAAGTTTTTAAATTTGATGATATTCTAAAATGATATTTGAGATGATATTCAAGATGATATTCAAAATTATATTCTAAAATTATATTTTAGTTGATATTCTAAATGATATTCTAAATGATATTCTAAAATGATATCCAAAATGATATTCTAAAATTATATTTCAGTTGATATTCTAAATGATATTCGAAACGATATTCTAAATGATATTCTTAAATGATATTCTTAAATGATATTCTTAAATGATATTCTAAATGATATTCTTAAATGATATCCTAAATGATATTCTTAAATGATATCCTATTCTAAATGATATTCTTAAATGATATTCTAAATGATATTCTTAAATGATATCCTAAATGATATTCTTAAATGATATCCTATTCTAAATGATATCCTAAATGATATTCTTAAATGATATTCTTAAATGATATTCTAAATGATATTCTAAAATGACATTCTAAATGATATTCTAAAATGATATTCTAAATGATATTCTAAATGATATTCTAAAATGACATTCTAAAATGATATTCTAAATGATATTTTAAAATGAGATTCTAAAAAGCACCAACATTATTATTAGAGAAATATGCATGCATGGCACTATTAAGCCAACTGATTGGCCCGGTCAACTTGATTTCTGGATATCATGCATTTGTAGCTAGAAGGGCGTTAACTCATATACATAACACAGAGTTAATACCCTTCTAACTCTAGGCCTACCATATATATATATATCTGCACTCATAACTTGGCTATTGTATGTTTTTATAGAATTTGTTTGTTTGTTGACAGTTGTCATTAATTATAGTTCCAAACTTTTAACATTCAGTGTAGTTCTTTGTTAGTTTATTAGTTATATTCCTATTTTTTCTTCTATGAATACTGGAAGTTAGTACTCAGTTTTCTGACACATTATTAACTTTGACATTTAAACAAAAGTCGGAACAGTTATCAAATAGCTTCCTGAGAAGCCTGTCATTAAATCATATTCTTGGTATAGGGATTCCTTAATTGTTTTTTCTGTAACATTTCTATTTTAAGCTTCGTTGTCTAGCATTTGACATTCAAGGGACTGCTGTTTATTGCCCTTTCAATGCTTGTGTAACCAAAGTTACATCATTTATAAGTAATGTTACATTACTTCAATTATATAACGTTGGTTATGCAGTACATGTCTATTATGAACTAATGGATTGAAAACATGCATGAAACCCAGGATCTCCCGGTTATGAAACCACTGCTCTACCACTGAGCCATTGCACTCCAAAAAATCACCCAACATTAGTAGCTCCAGTATTGCTTCTCTAATCAGTAATGTCTTTCGTAAGTCCATCATTGATTTTCAAGCTTTTACAGGTATTGTGTGTAGGGTAGATGTCACATAATAATATGCCCATGAAATTGTTATTGGTTATTGGTTGTTATTTTACCTGACTGCTAAGAAAGCATAAATGCCTGTTAGTTAAAGCAACCAGATGGCCAACGGCTTTAGGTCCTCTCCGAGGGACCTGGTAATGAGGAATAATGCCTTACCAAAGGGCACTAGCGCATCGGCTTGGTTACGAACTCGGGTCGCTGGATTACGAGACCACTGCTCTGCCAATAGAGCTATCGAGCCTCCTCTATCTCAAGTAGTTTTTGAACCATTGCTAATTAACTGCGTTATGTGTACAGTAAATATACAGGGACATTTTTGTTTTGGCTATGTACAGCATGACGATAAATAAACAAAGGGTTGGTCTTTTCCAGTTGGAGCGCCTTGAGCACCAAGCATGGTGGATATGTGCGCTATATAAATATCCAATATTATTATGATTATTATTTGCATATTTGTGTTTTCTCCTCAGGTACAATCGTGATTGGAGGTACCACAAGGACGAGCGAGTCTGGATCACCCGAGGACCCGGCATGGAGCCCCAGGTCAAAACGAGTACGTTCGAGAGGGGCGTCTACTACTACTTTGACTATAACCGCTGGTGCAAGATGGCCAAGGACTTCCATCTCGACTATGACAAGCTCGAAGAGCGCCCCCATTTGCCAGCATCCTTTCATCACAACACCTCGACAAATCCCGCATTCCAGAAATAGTTCTCTCAGTATTTCCTTTTCTACATTTTCTTTTCTCCCCTTCCTCTCTCTTGCCCTCTCTCTCTATCTCTTCCCGAACCTTTTAAAGTTTTGTTTTGTTTTCATTGTTTTAATGAGCCCTGTTGTAAGGGTGTAGAGTAAAAAAGGAAATAGGGTTGGAAATGGTCGTGATAGAGAAAAGTGTCCGGTAGAGGTGTTTTGTGTTGACAATCTTGGAAAACTGTGATTTAATATCAAGGGGTTACCAAATCTAATGCTGAAGTCAGACTCCATTAATCCTTGTTATAGTGAGGGGGATTAGGAAAGAGGCAACTTGTTTTGACCCAGGAGAATAGTTTAATACACAAAAGTCAAAATGCTTGGGGTTTAAGATAATGTTGAGTTCCGGTCATGTGAATGCATTGTGAAAGAAACTCTTTAGAAAATGGCTGAAGACTTGGACTAGTTCTTTATGAATTGAGGAGGGGGAATAAAATTGTGATTCATGAGGTTTAGTAAAACAACCAAATCTTACTGGATTTACTTTTTGAATAACTGGACACTGACGTGGGCATGTGGGACTGCACATTAATTTTGCATCAGATCTCATGTCCAAAGTTATAAACTGTTTCTAGCCATATTGGAAATATGAGAGCATTTTAAGCAAAGTCCTTTTTTCATGGGAAACTGCTATTATATTTTCCATATGAGAATAGAAAGAGTCATAAAAAGTTCACATATAATCTTCCACCTTTACCAGAATTCAACACTCTCTTTCAGCAGATATAATGACTGGAATGCAAGACAGGATTGGGTTAGGTTTATTAATTTTGATGATTTCAAGAGCTTGCTGCATATTTGTAAACAGTATTTCGTACATGATTCCGTTTTTTGATTCAGCTGCTGTCGGGTTGTACAGGATCTAAATCCAGGTTTTCTTCCTCAGTCTTCAGGTTGGTGTTTCTCAATCATCACTTCTTTATTTCTTGTCATGCCCTGCTCATTCTTCACTTACATTTGGAAGTATTGTGGTCGAGTGGTTTGAACAGGAGATACGAAGGACATGGGTCCAAGCCTCAGTATAGGACTTCACACTAAACGTCTAGAGTTAGATTCATGCCATCTGTATGAATGGGCCTCTGCTGAAAATTTTGAAGTTGTAAGGGTCTTTAACTCTTAACCCTATTTAGCCCGGGGGGGGGGGGGGGGGGGGGGGGGCTTGAGAAGCCCCCCCCCCTCGACATTTTTTGCGATAATTTTTTAACGCAAGAAAATCTTGCACTGAAATTTTGTGACTTTTTTTCTTTCGAATCTTGCGCAACTTTTGAAAGAAATTTTTCGAAAATCGGACCTACCATTACAAAGTCACGTGTCCTTTTGTCTTCGCATGTCAGCCCGAAAATCGCTCATTTTTGTGATTTGTGTACAAAACATATGGAAATCTCATTTTTCAAATAAAGAGGTAAAACATTGGTTATTTGGTCTTGTTTAGATTTTAGGTGTTTATTTTGGGGTCAAAATAGTTGAATTATAGTTGGAAATGAAATAAAACAACAAAAACAATTAAATACATAAGTTAAAAAAACAAAGAAATACATAAGAAATTATCAAAACAATAGATAACATAAGGAATAACCCTGGTTTTTCAAATTTTTGTGTTGTATTATTATTCCAAATGGTCTAACAAATATATGTAGTGAGAAAGAATGCTTAAACATGAATAATGTCTGATTTATGGGCAAAAATGTGAATTTAATGACCTTATTTGCATAAATTACCATAAATATGCAAATGAGTGAATTTTTCAAAAAAATTGAAATTACCATAGTATTCTATACACTTCACTTGACATGTATGCAAATTTTCGCGGCGATCGGGCGTTTCACGGCCGAGATCATAGGGGGGGGGGGGCCTGAGAAGCCCCCCCCCCCCCCCCCCCCCCCCCCCCGGGCTATGCAGTTTCAAAATAGCCCGGGCTAAATAGGGTTAAGTTAACATTTAGGTGCCCATGTTTACAAGACCACAGTTATTAGTGCCAAGCCCTGCGTATACACGTCTAATATCCTTAAGCAAGGTATTTTATCAACATTTCTGCTCTCCACATACGTGTATCGACAGGTACAACTTCGGATGCTAAGGTCGTGGTGTCTTAATATGGATATCCGGGAAAGATAAGGAAATTCGGGAAAGTAGGCCCTACACCATGTGCTTAACACAGGTCACTATGTGCAAATGGGAGTTGTGGTTTTTATCGAAGATGATGCCCAGTATGTTTTTTTGCGTTTGTTTTTACTTCACTGGTTCAAACAACCAATCTACTGCAGGATAAACAATCCAGAATAAATCATAGCAATTTCCTCTCAAAATATGATTCCCATACCAGAGCTCAAGATTAGCTTTAATTGCAAAATGGCTCCATGAAAGCAGTAATAAATAACAGAATTTGCTGATGTACACAATCTAAATTTTCCATCTGATAAAAACCCTGATTAGTCCAGAGATGTTGTTGAATATTTGGAGAGATAAGCACCAGTACCAATACCTAATGCATGTATGTACATGTGCACAAAGTTCAGTCATTTAATGTTTTGTTTGATGGTCCTGTGACACCTTCCTTTGTAACGAAAGATAATGTAAGCAGAAACTTATTTCAATTTTAAATGTAAATGATAATCTAGGTTGCAATCATAATTGTAAACCTTTAGGTCAGTCAGGAATCCCATGACTTTTACAAGCCGATCGCCTGTCTAATTCTCAAGATATTTATGATTGGAAATCAAAATTTCATTTGTCTTTTTCCTAACGGTTTTCATAACTCTACAGTCTATTGGGGAGAATGAGTATGGTAAAACCGGTCACTCAGAGACTTTTACTTTTTTGAGGCACTTCAGGATCATCACGGACACATATAACACGTATGGCCATGCATCTCAGATTTAATATTGTTAAACGATGCCTTTAAAACCTGAGTCGAGCCAATGAGACCGACATCAGACTGATAACAGACTGAACCAAAAAGTATATTACCCCTAGAATCAGTCGGTTGCAGTCGGTGTAGGCTCAAGAGTAAGCCTGAGAAGTTGAAGTGACCACTGATTGTGATGTACAGTGTGTTCTTTGAAAATGAAACCTGCATTTTCCCATCAATAACTTTGTTTAAAGATGATTATGTTGTCTTTATAAGTTTTATTGTTCATGTCGAAAAGCAAGTCACCTTCTTTCATATGATACAAAATATGTCATCATATGTCAAAAGCAGCTAGCACACAGAAATAACGAATAGTGTCATTACATTTAATGAAAGGGCAAGACAATTGATAGAAGATTAATACCCTAAAACAGAGATTGGTGATCTTTCATGATGTTTTGTATTCATTATTCAGTATTTTTTCCAACCTTGAAATGTGTTCAATGAATGGCAAGTATGTGTGTTTATGAATACTCTCATGCACATACCAATTTTGATATGGTTAATTTTGATTGGGTGCAGTTCAGTGGCCCCAAGCTCTATCATCACAAATGTGGTATCATATGAAAGAGGAAGAAGTTTTCTTTTAATGATGTATCATGATATATCTAGTGATATTTCATTGACGAGATATCGCTGGGGAAATGTGGGTTTCATATTTTTAAGAATGCACTGTTTGTAGAATTGAAGTAGCAAGGCTCTCTGCTCTTGGAATATAGGGAATCGGGGTCTAGAGAAAAGCCAAGATGCAACTGGGAAGAAAACCTTATGACCTTCAATGGAATCAGACTAAAACGGCTTGTTCAGATATGACTCGACAAAACAGGGGTGGTGTTTTATGATTGTGTTAAGTATAATATGCTTAACATTTCTGTATCTTATATCACAGACCCCAGGGAATACGCGCAAGTCCTTTCTAAGGCGCAGTTGCCATTCATTTTTACACGTTTAATAAAAACGTGGCTTCTTATTTGCGGCGGTTTACAGCGCCAGATTTGAACAACACGTCAAGAGTGTAGTATAATTACAGATACAGCCTCTGAACTGCAAGAAGATACCATGGTAGAAATGGGGCACATGAAAATTGTCTCTGAGTTGGTGATTTAATGAACCCGTCCCATGCTTTACTTGCCAAAGTCAAGTTTTGTCACACACTTAGCTTTGATATACATGTATGGATCCTGTCAACCCCAAGCAATATGGCCTTTGATCCATAATCGATAATGAGTTGAAGACTCCCTCGCTCAGTCACGATAGTTGATACACCGGATGGCTGGTAAAAAAACCCGGACTACCATACTATCCATAATCTGAGGCAAATTTCAATGGTAGCAGTAGATGGGGAATCTTTTTAGAAGAAAAATGATACCAAATTTGCCAAGACTAATGGAGTAATTTGTTTTCTACATGCGTTCTGGTGGAACAATGTTTGAAACATCCACTGGGAGTGCTTCTTGCAAAAAAACAATGTATCATTGTGTAGTTTCAGAAATAAAATGCCCAAATTTTGGGCAAGTTGTAACAAATGTCACATAGGGCACATATGTAACATTCAAAATATTGTTTTTCTTTTTTCAGGCGTTTTTTCATGACTTCTTAAACACAGACATGAAATTTACGAATTGTTGGCAACACAGTTTCACTAATAATGGACACAATTGAGCTCCTACCGTTAATTTTTAAAAAATACTCTGGAGAAGTAACAATCCCTCGATCAAACTTGTCAATCTTGGTATCATTTTCATGTGAATATATAGATTTCCCTCCGCTTGAACCAGTGAATTTATCCCCATATTATTAGAAGTATGCTAGTTTTTGGAGGGAGGGGGGGGGGGGCTACCCTGTATTCTCCTTACAACCAGTATTACTGACATGTAACACAAAAAGGATCCTTCTCTCTCCGTTTACTTCAGTTGAAAGTGCATCGGAAATGTTTTTTGTTGTTAGGGCTGTGTTGAAGGATGACGTTAGTAAAGTGAAATATAGAAGATATGCAAGGTTTAATGGTTCAATGAGGAAACATACTGGGTTCTGTCGAGATCCTTTTCAACAGAACCATAGACACATTTTGTGTAGGGAACATTATTTTTGTATTTTTCGTGTTCTTATTACTATCATTATTTGAGAGGAAGGGGCTAGAAAAGCCTACTAATACTGGAAAGTATGCGACGCTAATAAGGACGTGTTTGAGAGAAGATTACTTGTTTTCTTTGCTTGTATTCTTCACAATATGCTGAGACAATATATTGTATAAAGTGGGCTAAGAAAAGGATGGTGTTTAATTCTTTTAAGAGCACATCATTGTCACCATCATTTTTTGTATTTTTTTCCTCCATTTTTTTCTTCTTTTGTCTGTTCAATATTCATTCGGCATGACATAAAGTATGTATGTACATTATTTGTATACATGTTTTATTTGTTAAGTAATTTAATCATTGGCTGATGTTGAAATAAATGTCAGGTAAAATAAAAATGATAAAAATTATGAAAAAAAATGTCTGGAGAGAGTTTTTATGTGTTCATTTTTATATTTTTTACTAGCATTTACTGTGTACTTTTACTTAAAAGGTTAAATAGTATGTGTAGGTTGAAAAGTACATAATACATGTATATGTACCAGTAATGGTATTGGTACCACAGATGAGAGAGAGGCAGACAGAGATAGCGAGAGAGAGAGAGAGAGAGAGAGAGAGAAAGAGCACGAGGGGGGGGGGGGGGGGTGTGGGGTTAGGGGGCAGCAAAAAGAGTGAGGAGGAAATAAATCAGGCAAGAAAAAAACGGGAGGTAGAGGGTCTGATGTGATGGAACGAAGAGGAGAGAGAGAGAAGACAAATCGGAGGCATAGACGAGAGAGATAGGTGAGAATACGTTTTTTGTGACTAATTCAAAGCATTGTTTATTTTACATTATCTTTCTGTACGGTATCGCTCTCACAATAGCTCTCTCTCTCTCCCTCTATCTCTGTCCGTCTGTCTCTCTTCCTCCCTCTCTCTCTCTCTCCATCTCCGTCTCTCTTTCCTCCTCCTCTCTCTCTCTCTCTCGCTCTCTCTCTCTCTCTCTCTCTCCCTCTCTTTCTCCCACCCTCTCTTTAATTCTCTGTCACTATCTCTGTCTATTTGCCTCTCTCTCTCTCTCTCTCTCTCTCTCTTTCTCTCTCTCTCAAACATTTCCCTGCCCCTCCCTCTCTTTTTCCCCACGGTTACTTTATTCACAATTTATTTGCGAGAGATATGACTTCCCCTGGTGGCAGTGCCACTGGTTATATTACAAAATAATCGACGTTTTGGTTATGATGAGCAAAACATTTAAATCACAATCATGTATGGAATTCCAACAATAGCAACAGAGCTGAAGAAACGAATGTTCATGCACAGTTAATCGTAGTATATCTATACTTCCTCTTTGAAATTCTAGATATTTTTTAATCTATCGAAAAGCATCCAATGATCTCATTTAGAAGAACAATATTTTTTTAGACTGTTTATTTTCCCGAACGATGCTACAAAGTGTGACATAATCTGCAGACCGATCGATATGTAGCTACTAGAATAAGTTTCTAAATGATATTCTCGAATGTCTTAAATTTCGTCTGCAATAACAGATTCATCAAATAACCTCGCAACCGGTCAACACAGAGGTAATTAAGCTCGTTTGTTCTTACGTGTAAGAAATCCACGGTTGCCATAGGAACCGGCATTGGGGGATTCTCCTAATTGACAATTAAAAATTCCTCGCTTAGAGGTAATCATTATCTATGGTATCAAGGGGCACTGAAAGTTCAAAAGAACGAATAAAAATTAAATTATTTGTCAAACGACATTAAACTTTGTTAAGCTTCGATAATCAAAGAAAGGAATATTGGCTTTCATTATAATATTCAATTTTTTTGTAAGGATGAAGAACGATTTTTTTTTTCTCCATATTTTTCCCTCCACAGGGATTTTATTGATTTTCATTTGAAACAAATTAACAAATATCTATTAAAGGTAATTTACATTTATAACATAAATATAATTGGCTTCTCAAGATACAAGCATTGTGGACTGTTGAGTTAACAGAAAACTAACAAATCAATAATTCATTTCTGATATTCATGGAAAGAAAAAAAGAATACAGAAGAATATTTAATAGTAATGAAAATGTGAATTTATTTCCGGTTCCAGTATAAATCCAGTGCTCTAACCTATCTCAAATATTGTTTAACATGCGTACAATCACATAG